>JAODAI010026349.1:0-12627 GCA_027575025.1 Scotoplanes globosa | reverse complement strand
TCAATAAACATATTACAGGAAATATTCGCATCAAACTTATTTAGTATACTAGACATATCAATACATTCAAACGATCTATATTACACATAGTACTACTAATAGGCCTACGACATGTGTGTATAATATAGTGCTATATGGTCATAGCTACAGGGTGGGGTAATACATATGGTCGTTTCCACAATAATGTGGTATATTTAGATAATCAATGATTCAATAATGGCACCTACAATGTGTAACATACGTAACAGCGTCTGTCCACACTATTGCAGATCTCTGATAACCCCATATTTAAAAAATGACTCCAAATTCATAATTGAATAACTATACACATTGGTTGGGTGGTGATACTTTGAATAAATAACATACTTTCGCATAAATTTATCAATATATACTTTTAGACCTATTTGAAATTTGGTACAGGAATGTCTGTCCACCGAAATGTAACGTTCGTAACACATACATGAATATTGGTGGTTCCCCAATAATTTATAGTGATATAATCATTAATTACGTCCACAATGACGTTAACTAATTGCGATTTGGTATTCTTTCTTTTTCGAGAGTATTAAGTATCAATATCAACATGTTACAATATATTTAACAATTTATAATTTTCTTGAATATTCATAATACATTTCCATTTAATTGACACTTATTTAATAGTTTGTGGGATTATTTATAGTTTGTATGTGTTTTAGATCATCTACAATAGTATATGTAAAATTACTTATTTTTTTGTTGCAAATGTCTGTTCCGTTACTTACCTTACGCATTGACTATAAACAGCTGGTGAACTATAAATTTGCTGCAACCATTTAACATATGTCAAAAATAATGTTACGTTTATTACAATTTGAATATTGATATCCATTAGAACTTGTTACAATTATTAAATGTGCATTGTGATCCAGTTTATATTTTAGCTTCAATGTCACAAATGTGTACCCCATTATTGTGGACATACACATATATGTTCCAAGCAATAATTTATAATTATAATATACACAAATTGAAATGGCTCATGAATACAGTTTCTCCACTAGTATCCATTTTTTGTTTATTTACTACTTTTGAAACCATAGGCCTACATGGTGTCTCTAATCATTCGTGGATATATCAACTATAATAATTTGGTGTATCTGATCATTCGTGAAGATATCAATTATAATTATTCCGATGGTCAGAGAGCTCAGGCTTGATATGGTATAGCTTGGCATAACTAAAGAAAAGAACCAGCATGCAGTTTGCATGTTTCTTATTTTCAGATTTGGACAAAATTATACTTTCTAACCCATGGAAGAACATAAATGTTTTCGGTGGCGATCACATGCATATATATCAATTAGTCGGCCGGTGCTCATTGCTAAAATATTGGCTCGTAAACATGATATATCAATAACAATTCGGATTGAGTTGATATTTGATACAGGGCTGCTTTGTGGGTTGGTCAGGAAATATATTATTTTTGATACCTCAGAGTCTTGTATATTAATAACCGGCCGAGGCTCTTCATTTAGAAAATACCAATCGCCTATAAGCAATGTTACAATGTATCCTATAACAGACGCAGCCCAAAATTAAGACAAGAAATCACCATGCACTTTGCATGTTTCTTGTATAAAAAAATCATATCGTAATTTGAATATTAAACTATCATGTATTATGTATAATTATATATTGTGGAATATTATTTATTATAAATAAATTTGGTATAAATAAATTAAATGAAATCATATATAGGCCCATACAAATATATAATATATCTATAATATCTATAATATAAATACTATATAATATATATCACATATAATATATATATATGAAATATAATATAATATAATATAATAGTGCATTATATAGACCATCATCTACACGTATAAGTAATACACAGATATGCACAGATGGGCTGACTTAGTACAAATCAGAACAGGGTTACATTATACGATAAGCCATCGTATACAAATCATATATGTTAGTGAATAGAAAATGTTTCAAATTACGTTTAAACTTATCCTGATCAGTAATATTACGCAGCGTAATCGGTAGACCATTCCATATATATGACTGTAATTATATATATATTATATAATATATATGAGAGAGATAATTGCTTAACGGCACATCAACAGTGAGATTATATTCATTAGTGTCAGATATGTTAATTGTATTCAAGTCACATGAGTATGTTCTTACATCACTTTATAATTTACATATGCTTCTAGTGCATGGTCAGAATTTTCATCAGTTAATTGTTATAAGCTTATTAAGAAGGGTTATGACAAACTCTGTGTTATGCACAAATTGTAACAAATGGATTCGTGGTAGATGTGCAAACGTTAAGAGTGTGACCCCAAACTGGCCAGAAACTTTGTTTGCGGACGGTGTGAAAGGAGAGCTGGTGTGATGGTGGAACCGGTGGAGGAGTTATGTGATGAGGTAGATACGGTGAAAGGGTTTAGTTATCTGGTGGGCAGACTGAATGTAAGTGGAGGTTGTAATGCAGCTGTAACGGCAAGAGCAATAATTGGATAGGTGAAGTTCAGATAATGCGGAGAGTTACTACCTGGAAGAAGGTTGTCATTGAAGACGAAATGAATAATTTATAGGAGCTGCATGAGACCTACAATGTTGTACGGGAGCGAAACATGGGGTTTGAAGGAAGCTGATATGGCGATATTGAGGAGAACTGAGAGAGTAATGGTGAGGTCAATGGGTGGCGCGAAGCTGACGTATATAAGGAAAACCGATGATTTGATATAAATGTTTGAGCTGGAGGCATCGGTGGAGCGGCTGGCAAAGGCAAATGGAGTACGGTGGTATGGACATGTTTTGAGGAAGGTTGAGTTCCATTCCCTGAGAAAAGCGTTGGATTGAATGGGACGAGATCGACCGAAGAAAATGTGGAAGAATCAGGTGGAGGAGGAGCTAAGGTAGGTTAGGCTAAGGAAGGACGATGCTCCAAACAGGTTAAGATGGCGGGAAGGTGTAAGGGCGATTGCTGCAAGAGTAAGGTGATTCCGGCCACTTCTTAACTTCGGGGACAAAATAGGATCAAACCTGGACCGATGATGATAATTATTGAACTATATACAACGAATTGTTACTAATTTTACTTTGACGTCCCTATTACTAGTATGTTTAATATTCTTAATTTCCAACATATTAACAAAATTGCGTGACTTATAACATTAAATACATATGATAATTACCTGGGTATGGTAAATCAATAATTGATAGGGTGATAGGCCGACGTGCATGACCAATTATTTAATAATTAGATAAACCAAGCTTAACGGTTGATATAAACCAAATGTTATCGGTTGATAAACAAAGATTATCGGTTGATAAATCAAGATTATCGGTTAATAAACCGAAGCTTATCGGTTAATAAACCGAAGATTATTGGTAGATAAACCAAGATTATCGGTTAATAAACCGAAGATTATCGGTGGATAAACCAAGCTTATCGTTAGATAAACCAAGATAATCGGTTGATAAACCAAGATTATTGGATAATAAACCAAGATGATTGGTTGATAAACCAAGATTATTGGTTGATAAACCAAATTAGATACACTTGGTTTATCGACCCAATAACTAAGCTTATCGGTTGATAAACCAAGATTATCGGTTGATATACCAAGATTATCGGTTTATAAACCAAGATTATCGATTGATAAACCAATATTATCGATCAGTAAACCATGTTTATCGATATATATACGGAGTTCTTTCGAAAATCTAAGTTTATCAGCCGAAATACCAAGGTAGATTCGTTACAACTTGTTTATCGTTCGATAAACCAATATTATCGACAGATGAACTTTGTTTTTCGGTCGATTAACCGAGTTTATCTAATTATTGAACATTTTACCTGTCATAGACGTGCAAGTAGGCCTACTTTACGACTTCGGGTGAACCAATGGGAGAGACGAAGGCGCGTACTGTATATGTAAGGCAGTACTGGATAACAAGCGTGTATATACGTGTATTATACACCACGTGTATGGTTGGCCAAATGGGTCATAACCCAATCAATTCAATGCGCCGACAAACAAGATAACGCGTCGATTAAGTGACCAATCATAATACATTTTAGAAGACACGTCGACAAACAATGCAACGCGTTACATTTTTTGTCGATGTGTCTTCTAAAACGAACTTTAATGTTAAGCGTCGTTAAAATCTTTAGATTTCCTGGCCGACTATGTCAGAATAAAGACGACGTGACGTTTAAAATGGAATCTGATTGTTTATTTATTGCGTGTCTTCTAAAATGCAATCTGATTGGTTGTTTCTTTACGCGTTGACTTTATCACTTTAATCGACGCGTTACATTGTTTGTCGACGAGTTCAATTGATTAGGTTATGACCCGTTTGGCCAACCAATAAATAAAGACGCCGTGACGTTCATAATGCAAAGTGATTGGTTATTCAATTACGTGTCTTCTAAAATGCAATCTGATTGGTTGTTTATTTACGCATTGACTTTATCACTGTAATCGACATGTTACATTATTTTTCGACGCGTTCAATTGATTAGGTTATGACCCATTTGACCAACCAATAAATAACGACGACGTGACGTTTAAACTGGACTCTGATTGGTTATTCAATCACACGTCTTCTAAAATGCAATCTGATTGGTTGTTTATTCACTTTAATCGACGCGTTACATTGTTTGTCGACATAACGTTTAAAATGAAATCTGATTGGTTATACAATTACGCGTATGCGTAATATAATACAGGTTCTGACCTAGTCGGCCAGGAAATGCAAACATTTTAACGACGCGTAACATTAAAGTCCATTTTAAAAGACACGTCGACAAACAATCTAACGCGTTGCATTGTTTGTCGACGTCTCTTCTAAAATGGACTATGATTGGTCACTTAATCGACGCGCTACATTGTTTGTCGGCGCGTTCAATTGATTGGGCTAAGCCCCGTTGACCAACCATACACGTGTATTATTCTACACAATACGTGTATTATACACCAGGCGTGGATTCAGGGGTCACAGTGATTTTTTAGTGTATATTATGTTGGAAGGCCGATATATTTTATACTAATAGTAATATATTTGCTTCATAGGCCTATGTGCCAGGAAAACGCATTTCAGCATCTCACTTTAAAATGTCACGGGAATCTCCTCCATCCCACCCAGCTTCTTCCCCCGGGCACTTGCAAGTCCTGCGTGTGCCTTGAATTGGCTTCCCCTTTTGTAACTCAAAGTCTCGACAATACGGACACTCGCGGCCCCTGCCACTCCGAACCCACGTACCGGCTTCGCGGCACTTGCAATTCCGGATTATGCCTTCAGTTGATCGCCCTTGTTGTAAATGATTAATTATACATTAACATGATCAGATCCACCACTGCACACCTTGACCATCCATATGCTGGCTGTCACGTGTACACGTTAGCTATTGCATGGATCCCACTGATTGGTTTGTTAAAGTTTTGGAAAGTTAAATCAGCTATCTAATTGTTAGACAACATAAGCCTGTTTTACTTATTATTTATATCTCATATTCATGGGTAAATTTGTGAGTACAAATTTGACTTTAAGTTGTGTAAAATATTGCACCAGATTGTATCTAAGGACGCATGACTTTTTAAATTTCGTCACTACACTCCGCGCCAATCACAATAGCGCTGCGCTTTATACAGTGCATGTATATCGTACACATCAGTTGATCACATTCGTGAAACGTCTGCGTAAATTCCCGAATCCGCGTCTGTTCACGTCATAATTTAGAATAATTATATGCGTGTATTAAACCAATCAATCGCATCGAAGGGATGCATATGTATGCATTATTTATAATATAGCCGTAGAAGGCACCTGCATCACATTGGTGAACGTCGACTACTCGTCGGGAAAACTTAGACGCCCGTTGTGCTATTGGTGAATGTTGTTATTTATTATATTCACACTACTAATTCAGATTTTCAAAAATTATGATGACCTATACAAAGCACGGGAATGCTGTTCCCGGCCATCTGGGAATAGTGGCGCACCGCTTAGATAGTTTCATAAACATATCAGTGTTATAAACGCATGTCACACATGTGACAGGATTTGTTCATATCGGGACGTTGACTATATGATATGTGCATTCGGTTCATTTGCCATATTTCACGTGTCCTCCTCCCACTCCCGCCCCATCCGTTCAACACCCCAGTTGCGCCACTGCAGGGTATCCAGGGGTACTTCCAGTAGTGATATAGGTTTGTTATATATTACAGTGTAAAATGGGAATGGCACATTTTGGAGAGTTTGACAGTAGGTATATGCACAGGGATGAAATATGGACCCTGTATACGTCGGTGAATGATACACAGTTAGTTACGTTATTTCCATACACTTTAAATATATACACTTCGCATTTTAATGCATGATTTTTAAAAATGCAACCAAATGTTCAAACATTTGTACATAAATACATTCTTGTGAAAAAATCATCAATATGACATTATTTCATATTTTATGAGGAAAATACTGTTTTTTGTCAAAATTCACATTTTCCAGCATATGTCAGATATATAGGTCAATATGACCCCATGTATGGTGAAAATTGCCATATTTGTTTGTTTGTGAATTATTTTATAACAAGTAATGACTCTTGTGAACTGCCATAGTAGAAAATAACAGCTGAAATCATTTGTGAAAGTGGCGTATTCAGGTCAAAAGAAGATACCAGCTGTAAATGGCTGCAAGTATCCCAATTTTTGGAGATTATTTGCTCCATGTGCTTGAAAACTGCCGACTTGTTTACTCAAATCTCGAATCCCCCCCCCATTTTGCTAATTTCTACTTGAATCATTAATTATTGCAACACTGATGTGTAAACAGTCCCTGAGATAACATGAAGAGCTGGTAATACATGGAAACCGATGATTGTTTACAGTAGCCTAATACAGTAGCCTGGTAGACGACAGCACTTATTGTAGTCATGGGGATTAATTTATTATTATACAAGTTGTTAATAACAGTATCAATGCACACAAACTGTACTTGGATACTCCAGAAAGTTTGATTCATAATGACTACTTGTCTATATTTTCAGAACCAGTTTGGACCAATGAGAGGGATGCTAGTGCTAGCTGTCCGCACATAAGAGATGGCAGTTTAACACCAAGGATCTGGTATAAATATATCTGCAGTGGTCTGCAACAGCTAAAGAAATTGAACCTGCAGCCAGGACACAGAATGGTAACCACCAAGGATACTACATGTCAACTAGAAAACATGTGCTGTAGTGTAAGGCTGTAAACTTTTATGAAATAAATCAAGTCCTGACAATATTAAACCGGAACATTAATATATAGTCTTCACATTGTAACACTGTCCAGCACAATGTACTGGGCATCGCCTACACATGCAGTCGATGTACGCATACCTGTAAGCTTGAAGAATACTACAGACCACTAAAAATACTAGGGACATAATAGTATTCACTGTCCAGGAAACTGCACGGGACATCTCACAATACCAATCGATCAACGTAATATTGGACACTATTAAAAATCAACCAGGATTGTGGACATCCAGTGAAGATGGCAGCAGGATCTATCAACTTTGTTCGATATGTTTTGGGATGTCTGGTGATGATATCGATGGTACTCGATGGTACCGTAGAAGCAGCAATAAGTAAGTAGCCCGCTTTAAAATCTAGAGAATGTATATTTACCCCTCTACTTGTAGTCTACAGCACTAAATACTTACCCTTTAATCTTACTTATGTATACTTAATAACGCGCTTAAATTAATCCTAGTAAATATAATTAGCCCAGGGGGTTCCTGGCAGTATCACATGCCGTCACTCCACACTGCGCCCTCTATAGACACAAACCTACTTTACTTCAATTCTTAATTTGCTATTGCTTGAAGCAGTATATTTATTAATAATTTCTAGGAAATTTAGGAATTTTTCTACAATCTACAATTTTAGCCTGAAATTTACATCAATAGCAGCTTGTAATCATAATTTATTATAAAGTGCACGTTTTATTCAAAATATGCATTGAGATCAAAAGAAAGAAAATTTGCAAAGTTCATCGTCACAGAAAATCAACGGCCCTATATCATGTCTGAAACTACAGTATACCTTGAGGCTTCCTCGGAAAGATATGAATTCACTCTATTTATTGATCTGATACTCAAAATCCCAAGTTCTGGACGAAATTAAATTAACAAAGGCATTTCACTATTAAAGAATCCCACAAAATATGAAAAGTACACCAATTTGTGTAATATCTAAGCCAACTTTCATGTAGATCTACAAACATAAACTATTTTATACTTTGTCTACCCGGTGTATTTAAATGGTATTATAATGCATCTATGTTTCTACAGATATATGATATTATTAATATTGTAAAAACAGAGACAGTCAAAAGGGTACCCAGAAACATTCTGTACAATTTAATTACGATTTAATTTTTCACTTACATTCTAGGCCTATGCTATTTCTTTATCCTATCTGTCATTATTAATGAAAAACACATACTTAAATAAATGTAGGCCTAAATGAGACACAATGAAAAATTACATAATTAATTTTAAATTCAATAAAAGGTGAAAAAACAATGTTATATTAAAAATCGTTAATGAAAAAATTAAAGAGTGATTAAAATCTTCTTTCTTCTTATTTTAATCATCAGTTTTCAGAGATGGTCCTACTGACGGTGTGGTGGTCAAATCAGAGCCGTTTTCATTCCATTGTCTTGTTGAGGATGACCAGAGTAGAGACAATATCATTATCCAGTGGTTACACAACAGCGCTGTCCTCCAGATCAACTCCAATCCGAGGCTTAATCAGTTCCCAAACGGTACTCTGATGATCACATCCACTCAGAGCGGGGATGAAGGCAGGTACTCGTGTGTGGCCAGTATCATCGGATCAACTGGACCGACAGAACAGAGGCACAGTGTGCAAGCCAGCTTAATCTTTGCATGTGAGTCTTACATTTTACAAGCTAATCTAAGATATGTATGTAAGTCTTGTATCTTACAAGCCAATCAAAACTTTGCATGTATAGGCCTACTGTAAGTGACTGAACACAGAATTTAAGATTTTAATGATTTATTGGCCATTGTGTATATTCAACATGTAATTCACGTTGTAAGCCACTGATCTCAATAACAATAATTCGGTTGGTATTAGGTACAGTGATGCTGGCCCAGGGAAGAAGCCTATTGTTTTTGGCTGTGATACCATGTATATTATATTATTGGACGGGGCTTAAGGCAACAATCTTAAAAAATGGTTTGTGATAAAAAGGTAAATCCGTTTCAGTTAATATTCGGCACAGCTAGTACAGGATGACCAAAGTAGAGTAGATATAATATTATCATCCAGTGGTAACGAGGCTTTTAAAATCAGTTCCCAAACGGTACTCTGATGATCACCTCCACTCAGACCGGGGATGAAGGCAGCTACTCATGTGTGGCCAGTGTCATCGGATCAACTGGACCGACAGAACAGAGGCACAGTGTGCAAGCCAGCTTAAACTTTGCATGTGAGTCTTACAAGAAACCTATTCATTCATTCATTGGAAGGCTTATTTATTTTTACGACGCTAAGCGATCACCGAAGTGGGAGAAGCACAAGCTTTTAAATTAAAACTTTACGTCTGGTAGTTATTTAATTCATAAGTTCGAAGTAATTTTTTTTTTAATTTGAGAAAGTTGTTCGTCTGGGAAAACCGTGACATGTATGTCACATTATAAGTCGTCATGCTTAAATCCAGTGGTTACACAACAGCGCTGTCCTCCAGATCAACTTCAATCCTAGACAATCAGTTCCCAAACGGTACTCTGATGATCACCTCCACTCAGACCGTGGATGAAGGCAGCTACTCATGTGTGGCCAGTGTCGTTGGATCAACTGGACCGACAGAACAGAGCCACAGTGTGCAAGCTAACCTGCATGTGAGTTTGGCATCTTAAAAGTCAATATAAACTGTACACGTAAGTCACGTTACAAGTCACTTAAACCTTCCATGCAATTCTTACATTTTACAAGCCAATTTAACTTTCCTCTTACTCCAATTAACGTTAATTCAATAGCAATTTTATCATGTTGTTGATTCCAGAACTATTTGATCACATTTTAGAAATAGATTTAGTTTTGATAAGATTATAATATAGCCCGCTTTCTATAGAATTGATTTCACTGGTTGCGTAATCTCAGATGCACCAGTGAAAATTAACCCTTTGATCCCTGAATTATGTGGGGCTATTGGCATCGTGACCCTGGATTATTGAGATCGTCATAGTAGCACAACGTACGGAAAACAGGCACTTCTGGTTCACATCTCAGTGTTGTCATTTGCAAGGGGAAATCCCGGATAGAAAAAAATAGGGAGGAATTTTTTGCTTTTATTTTCACATTTTGGTATCCTACCAACATAAATAATGTTGCATAGTGCTTCACAGCATTCTGTACATTCTGTTTTATAACCGTAAATACCTTTTAAGCAGTGAATTAGCTATATTCCTTGAAAGTCACATTTTCAATAACAAAATAACCCTCTGATTTCAACAATCTCCCCCACAATTTTGAACAGGGGGAGAAATCCCCCCCTCATTTCAATTCCTAGTGACAACATTGGATCACAAGGTTAAGTGTCGTTTGTGGATTGATAGTTCTTGCGATTTATATTTCAATAGTACATACATAAAACTTGAAAGTGTCCAGAAAGTTGCAGTGTATGCCAAAGAAAACGAAGCAGATAAGTCACTTTCTCACTTTCTAGTCTGGCCCTAGTGATAGTGAAATATCCTGATAATACATACATGTAAAAGCTATAGTCTCCTACAAACCTATTACCATGGGAACGCTGATCAATACACACTTCAAATGTTATGAACCCTGGATATTATCTGGGCAGGCCTCAAGTAAATACACAATGAAGAGCCGACAGCTCTCTGATTAAACTATCACGCTCGTAACCGTATTATTAGTACATGCCCAAATATAATTAATGGACTCTACAACAGCCCAAGTGACTTGATTAATACTTAATAGCTGTTTAATTCCTTCCTATTACTCCTTGGTCCTACATGAAGTAGGATGTCATTGAAACTAATAATGTACCGGAGATTGATTGACTTTCCTTGTTAAGTGGAGTTTATCTTACTCTATTGGTCAGTTGTATCGGGATTGTAATCTTAATAAGCCAACGTCATCCATTACGACCATGTCATCAAACTCATTACCAATTTAACATGATATGTGGAAGTGGATCATAAAATGTGTCAAGGAATGATTTTAATTGATTCAAATAGCAGCACTTTGATCCAACCACTCCCTAGTCTAGACCATACAATAATATAATTTATTATAAAATGCAGAGCTTCATAGCTCTTTAACTACCCAATTTATTGATATTAATTATTATCCTGAATCCCCTTACGGTGTTTCAGTTCCGAGAATTGTTTTGTAAATTTGTTTTAATGTAGGATGTCAATGTTTCTCTCCACCCTACCTACCCCTCTCACGCTAAGTCAAGAACTCACATCAATTTTGCACCTAATATATATAACCAAAAAAGGATGCATGGTAAATAATGAATTTGTGCTATATGATGAATCTTGAGCTGACAGTCTTCACATATGGTGTGAACGGTGTACAGAGTCATATACATATGTTGTTGTTGGATTAAATGTTGAACATGAATCTTGAACTAACAACAATAATAGGCCACGATTGAGATGGAAGGACTGTGTGGAAAGGGGTTTTATGCGCTCTGGGGGGATGGAGATTTGAGGGCCATGGCTTTGTATAGAGGGAGGTGGAGAGCGTTGGCCAATGATGCGGCTGTTGGTTAGACCATTCTCCTCAACCCTAGTGTTAGGGACTCACAAGGTAGTGAGAGAGAAATAAACCACGGGGATTGAAATAACCGGAGGCCTTCACTTTTGCCTTGATGCCTTCACTTTTGCCTTGATGCCTTCACTTTTGCCTTGATGCCTTCACTTTTGCCTTGATGCCTTTCAAAATAATTATACACTGAAGGTCAAATCTTCCATTGACTTTCTACGTACTATGAGGTGCCCTTATCATGGCTACAATAGTTTGCCCTGATAACCGGGCCACTTTGGCCTAGTCCTTTTGTATTCTGATTTTGAGCCCTGAGGCCATATTACTTAGTTACAGGCTGCAAATGAGACCACCCTATTAATAATTAACATCAAAGATACTTCTTATCAAATCACGCTAATTTGATGAGAGGTACAGGTACCTAATATAAATAAATGTTATTAAAGCATAATGAAAGGGAAATGACTAATTTCCAGTGTTAATTTAACTTTGGTCTAGTTCCAACAAATCTATGTAACTTGTACAGGCTGTAGGTATTTAATTGCTGTGAGTGCTCACGTTGTAAGTTAATTACAATACAGTAGCAGCATGTCTAGGCTATGCCTGTAGTATGTCCTGTAGCCACACAACCAGTTAGTTACCTGTCCCAAAAATAGTGAAAGTGCAAGGAAAGTCACCTACTGAGTTCAAATGACACAAGCTTCCGTTATGGAATATATATCAGCCATTCCACGGTCACTTACGTGACGGTCTGACTATTTTTCCAAATTCAAACTATCTTTATATAAATCTTG
>JAODAI010026238.1:0-12630 GCA_027575025.1 Scotoplanes globosa | reverse complement strand
TTAACTCAGGAAGTTAGCATAATATATGTAATGGGATTATGATTTTAATGGCATGACCTGGATATTGATTTTTGCTGTAATTCCAATGAGGCAGGTTAGACGACATGTAGCTATTTTTTACGCGTTGGGCCGAGGGCTCAGTGTTTGGCGGCGCGGGCACTGCCCACCGCGGCACTAAAATTGTCTTGCAATGGCCATTCATCATACTAGGTTCTTGTCGAAGGAGCAAGTTCCCCGAATGTTCCAGTTCCATATGCAGTACCACGTCCGTACCACGTCCGTACCACGTACCTCACAATACTTACAATACAGCAGATACATAACGTTAGAGGAATCGCAGCACGGACTAGGGCCGGGGTGTAATGATATAGTACAATGTGATGGTATAATGCTCGATCTGGTAGATTATGGTGGCATAACTGACATCGGGGCTTATTGCATTTATGATTGTCATTGGAGGGAGTATTAGTAGGACTGGATTGCGAAAGCAGTGTCCTGAGACACGGGGGTTGGCGATTAGCGAGAAGGGGGATCTCGGAGAACAATGTATGGATGGGTGGGTCACTCTGGAGTATACTAAACTCCTGCCTTACTATATATAGATTTCGTCAACCTGGGTATGAATTAAAGATTTATTTTATTTATTTATTTTATTTAACCCTTTGACTTGGGGATTGTAATAACAAACTATGGGGATACCATTGCCACTGTCCTTAACTTTATAGGACAGTAAATATGTACGGGTCCGCGTCTAGGACTTAAGGAGGCATGACTTGATTAATTGAAAGTGGGTATCCATTGTTGAGAAAATTGTCAACAAGCCTGGACGGCTTAGCTGAGCATTAAAGTCAGCTGGGTCGGAGCAAATCCGTTTAATGCGGAGGATTTGACAAAAAAACAATGGACTTTTGAAGGTTCATGGGGTGGGAACTATTACAGTTAAGATATAGATTGTCCGTAGGTTTAGAGTATATGAAAGGCGAAATTTGGTGGTAAGAAATATAAACCAAAACGTCTAGGAAGGGAATGGAAGTGGGCGAAAATTCCATGGTGAATTTAATAGTAGGGTGGAAACTGTTAACATGGGCCTGAAACAATTTCAAACTAGCTTCACCGTGGGGCCAAATGAAAAATAAATCATTGATATAACGAAAATAATGTAAAGGCTTGAGGGGAAATGAAGGTACTAGTCTGGACTCAAGTTCTGCTATAAAAATGTTGGCATAACTTGGAGCCATTTTAGTTTCCTCTGAGATTTAATAATCATAAAGAATCCATCCGTGATAACCGTCAGGGCCATCCCTTCGCAAAGCACTTTAATTTGGCCGGACATAGTGTGCGCAATGTTAGGTTTGTCTTACTGGTCATGTTGAACGTATGGATGAAGGGTGACTCCCGGAAATGGCAATACCACATGTGGAGGTTGGTAGAAGAGGTATAGAGAGACCTCCTATGAGATGGAAGGACTATGTTGAGGGATTTTAGGAGGGCTGTAGTTGATGGTGATTGGAAGGTCATGGCTACAGATAGAAGGAGGTGGAGGGCTTTGGCCAATGATGCGCATGTCAGTTAGTATTTTCTTCCTCACACCTTTTTAGGGATTCATGAGGTAGATAGAGAGATAGAGAAGGGGAGAGAGGGGGGCAGAATATTGATATAATATAAGTTAATTATTTTCATAATTAATGAAATTGTCCTTCTTATATTTGGGGACGTGGCTTTTAATCATTTTAATTCCATTTAATTTTGTGAGACTATAATTTACTAGGAAAATGTTCAGTTTGAGATGAATCACAATTCTTGAACGTGTATCGAATTCATGGCATGGTTAAACTTTCAAAATCTACACAAATATTAACATTAATCGTATGCACACTATTAACATTTTCTCTACTTCCGTGCTTTTCAGTAAGTTAATGTTAATAACGTTTATGCCATCGATCGTGTGAGGTGAAACTCTCCTATCAAACCTCTGAAGCAATCCGCAGATCAACAACTTTCGCTCTAGTAGAAGCTAGTCTACACAGCAATTATCGATATCTGGACCAGATAACATCCAATGATTCACCTAAGTTGTTTGTTCAAATCTGGACTACATAAACCTTCTCATCAACCACATTCGGATTCACCATACTGCTCAAATCCTGTATATTTTCCCCCGGAAAACATACTCTAGTCCTATTGAGTATATCCACTTTACAAAACTCTCTATCAACATACCTCACCAACAAAACCATCTTACCATTAGACTTACTAACTTACCACCAACCTGGATCTACCACCTCGGCCCTGACGTCACGACTATCCCCAACAACCCCCCGGGTATCCTCAACCATTGGTATACTTACGTCCAAATCTTCAATGACATCATGATTGTCAATCACACAATCCTCAATGACATCATTGTCAACCACACAATCCTCCACAGGTAAACTACTAAACCTGTTAGAGAGTGGAACACCAGTACCGTACGATGATCACCGATATGGCAAATCAGACCCAGCTCACCAACATTACCAACAACAGACCACCCATCCCTACAACTACAATCCTTCAAAAACTACAATTCGGTATAGTAATTACAGGAAGCGTGTTTAACAAAAAATCCAAAACAATTAAACTATTACCGAAAATAAGACAACTCAAAAATTCAATATCAAATGGCGCTGTTTATATCAGCTATATAATATTCGGCAATGTATACTGTACACGATAGGCAAGGTTGAAAGAAACCTAGTCAAATACGAAATATAATTGCAAATTAACTAGTTGAAATAACGAAAAACTGGACGTTTTCCTGCAAAAATCAACAGCAGTTAATGTGATAATAACAAACAAGTTAGAATCACAGAGAAAAACATATCAAAAATGAAAGTAATAACGCCAAAATCGTGCATAAACTCGAGACAAATAAATCGCACATGTGTACATAACCCGTTCGAAAATCAGTGATATCAGTAGTTTCATTATCAGTATGGGTAAATGCGTCAGAAACTGCAGGCTTGATGTGGATTGGTGGCTGAGTAGGCATACAGACAGTCCCAGTGGCTAGGAATGGGCAGGCAGATGACAAATCCTGGTTGAAGGTTGCCTTGATCGGTGTCGAATGAAAAATAGTGTCCAATTCATGAAAAATAGAGTCCAAGTATATACTGTTCTCTGTAAATACACGAGACAACGACTCACTACTCCCATTGTTATCCAAAAGCATTGACAGGTCAAAGCAAGTTTCCGAATTGGGCCATATCCATAGTACTGTAGTGTAGGCCTATTGAACATGTTACTTATAAAAACCGAAAGATATTAGCTTTGTGAATGGCGCTGTTTATAGCTGCTACAGTGTTATTGCTATGATCAGTAAAGCGACACTAGAGTGACGTGACATATGGCGCTGTTTATAGCTGATGAAAAGTGGTCCAATAAAGTGGCATGTATGGCAATTAGTCCCCGCCTATTAAGATGACGGACAGATGTAAGTAGAGCACTGCCACTGCGCTGGCGCTGTTTATAGCTGATATTGCGCTGACGCTGTTTATAGCTGATATAAATTACGTGATGTAAATGTAAAAACCTCATGTAAGAATCTCAAAAATGAATATTTTAAAGCTAAATATTAAACAAATGTGTAGGGATTTCTGAAAGAAATTAGTAAAGGTCCATATAGAAATGTTAATTGAAGATATGGTGAAATTTTATAATGCATGCCCCACTTAATCTTATCTTGCACATAATTATGGGCCCTATATGATAGGCATATTGCAATTGTAAACAACTTAAATTTTCAGTTGTAATTATTAAGTCACCCAAATTGAATGGCTTGCAGGGAGGATAATTATCAGACTAATGACCCCACGAGGGACATGACATGATGCCATATGTGGTCCAAGGACATGCATGTATGCATGTTTTTACCATACATACTACAAACACAGTACATGGTTGCTGCATGAGCCCTCCATCATACACATACAATTCACACATTATTTGAAAGTAAACTATATAGGATTATAGTAGTTATATGGTAAAGTTGTTAGGCTAGTTAGGCTATAACAATATAATGATATAACAATATTATTAGGCTATAACAATTAGGCTATAACAATTCTTGAAATTGTTGACATTTTTCATTTGAAAAATCTCGAAACACATTTTTTTCCTAGCAACACATCTTTTTCCTACTAAATAAAAACTATTTCAATACCAGGCTATACACTTATTTCAACAGATTGTGATATTCTTAGTAATGCAAAATTCCCACATATAACTGAAAACATCTTACCTTCAATGGTCATGAAGTTTCCACCATAGATATGCAAGAAATGTTGTACATCAGCTGATTTCAAATTGACCAATGGGAACAAAGCTTCTGAGCATGAGCACTACGACCATATTCATTTGAATATTAGTGTTCAAACAAATCCCAAAGAACAGCTATAGTGTTCGAAGAATAAAGCCTTATTTCAAATAGCTGCTCGAATAGTTGGAGAATAAGTGTTCGAGATCGATGATCACAAAAGCTCAAATGAACTACTATGTAGGTGCTCGAACAGCTCTGAAAAATTTAGCGAGTACCTAATATGCGTACAAATAAAATAAGTACTTGAGATCGATGTGTGCTAATATTTGCAAATGAACAGCTATTTAGGTGCGCGAAAAGCTAAACAACACTTACAGAGTATACCTAATATAGGTGTTCATCTAATATAAGTATATAGCTAGAGTGGAAATAGGTGGCTGGTTGTTGTGAGGATTGAGACGAACAAAATATAATCCACTAGCTTAAGCTATACCCTTGGATATCTACATTTTTATTGAAAAAGTACTTAAGTATAATTGTTTAATTGATAATAGAAAACATAAATATCTATCCGATTTTAGTAAAAATAATTATATTAATTATGTTATATAATAATCGGCCCAGAAGCCTTATTTAATTTTACAACACTATCCAAATTTAGTAAAAATATAATTATCAATACGTATAATTCATGTCATCCCTTGCCAAAGCTACATTCGTTTCTAATTAAATTTAGCTTTTCGAAAATATTGATTGTCACTGTAACATACTTCAGTAGCTCTCTCTCTCTTTCTCTCTACCTCATGAATCCCTAACAAGGGGTAAGGAAGAAATTACTAACTGACAGCCGTGTCATTGACCAAAGCTCTCCAATCCCTTTATCCGTAGCCATGACCCTCCAGTCTCCATCACCTCCATCCCTCCTAAAATCCCTCTCAACACACGGCTTCCATTTAAAATGAGGTCTCCTCTTCCACCAACATCTACATGTGACATCGCCATTTTCGGCACTCGCCCTTCGTCCATGCGTTCTACATGCCCCCTTATCACCACTTACCACCCATATCACCTAATATGTAAGAATCTAATTCATACAAATCTCCTCCCGAATATCCTCCAACGTACTCATATCTACCCGCTTAACCCTCGCACTCTTTCTCATCTAATTATTTTCGCATAATTGGAATTGCTGCAGAGCCACTGTCTGAAGCCCGTTGATACATGCTAGGATAACACAGGCACCCAATACGTTCCCTGTTTATTTCTTAGAAATATGTCTATCTGACATAACCATCACTACATTTATCCAGGCCACGCTCCCCGACTGGATCCTTTGGCACACTTTCCTCTTTATTACAAAGACACACACTTTAGCGCATCTATCATGTTCACGCCATGTTATATTATCCAAACAGACATCCACACTCTAAGACAAGAAGTTGTAAAATTTGACTACATGGTAGACAACGATGCACCCACGCAAAAGTATTCAAAATGTTGACTTCAACTTCGGTTAAATTTGACCATTATTAGGTCAATTTTACCAATAATAATGGTCAAATTTGAACAAAGTTGTAATCAACATTTTCACTACTTTTGCCTCTGTGCATAGTTGTCTATACAATGTAGTCAAATTTTAGTACTTCGCTTTTTAGAGTGAACACAGTATACCGTAAATATAATTGTTTTCTATGTATTTGTTTTCATTAAAGAATCGACATCTCCAATAATCTTCAGGTGAGTTACAACCTATAATTGGATCTATGACGATCGTGGCACGGGCGCGTCGTCGGACCTATCAATATGGCGGCCATCCACATTTGAGCAGGGATACTTTGCACTTGGAGATGTGGCTGTTGCGACTCGTAGTATACCTCTGTCGTCGGCCATCCTTGTAAAGGAAGGGAGTAACAATGGGAATGCATTGGCTCCTCCAGGAAGCTTCACATAGATCTGGAACGACAGGGGAAGTGGTGGATCGTATGACGTTAGAATTATGCAAATGAATCCTCCATCCGGCTTCGTATGCGTGGGTCATGTGACTATTATCGGCTATGGTAGCTCTCCCGAACGTAATTTATATAGGTAAGGGGTTTTGTGATAAATGTCTATCTTTTTGAAGATTTGTGGCGACGCTGTACATTTTAATACTACACTATTAACTTGGAATGTGAATCCATGTCAATTTGAGTTGATTTAGCTGCTGCCTCGTGTTAAATACGCTTGCGTAGGTTCGACGAGTTCACCAATGACCGGTGTAATAATTGTTATGCGCCTTGGGAAGAATCTATTCTGGATTTCGGCGCTATGTAAATATCATTATTTATTATTATAAGATCAACTATATACTAAACACACAAGGAGTAATACAAAGTTAACATTAATATTTATAATTACATTATACCAATGAATACACAATTTAAAAATAAAAGTAAAGAATTGTTGGAATTATATGTAGCAATGATTTTGTTTTTAATTATCTAAGCTATCTTAATACGTCCAAGGCAACTGGTACAGATGAGATAAGTGACTATAATCTTAAAATAAGTACACCTGTTATCACGTCCAGCCTAACTCATATCATCAATCTTAGTATTACAAGTGGTGTTTTCCTTCAAAGTGGAATGTAGCAAAAGTGGTTATTTCAATTTACACAAATGGATCTAATTCAATTGTAAGTAACTATAGACCTATATCTATACTCCAGGTAGTCTCAAAATATAAGAGAAACACGTACACAAAGCATTGTATGATTATTTAGAAAAGTTTCAATCTTGAGAATGGCACATTCAGGATTTATATAAAAGCATTATTGTGGAACAGCCTTATTATAATTAATGGATGACTGGTTCCATAATATTGACAATGGAGATATGATAGGCGCAATTTTCTAGAGCATTTGATCTTGTGAATCATGAAATATTATTACAGAAATTAAGTATATATCAATGTTCTAGATCTTTCTCTTAAGTGGTTCGATTCATATAATATCAAAAACATCACAACATGTATATGCAAATGGCGCTTTGTCGAAACCTATGGAAATATCGTATGGTGTCCCACAAGGATCTATTATCGGTGCGTTATTATTTCTCATTTATATTAATGACTTTGATTTATGTCTTTCACACTGCTCCGCTGATATGTATTCAGATGATACTACTTTTCGTGTTTCTGGTAAAACAACGGAAGAACTGTCCACAAAACCCAACAACAATTCCAAAAGTATATACAAATGGTGTTGTGAAAATAAAATGTTATTAATACAGAAAAACGAAGAGTATGTTGGTTGACATGCTCTAAACAACGACAGAACATGCTACATGACAAAGTTAAAATAAATGTGTACATAACTGGAAAGTACAAAATTGGAAAAGTTACTTGGCGTTCGAATTGTTCCAAATCTAACATAGCAAGATCAAGTTGATTATGTATGTAAGACTGTAAGTTCGAGATTAGCTCTTTTACGAAGAATTAAGAAGTATATAGATGTTCCTACTAGTGTTTTATATTATAATGGATATATTTTACCTTACATTGATTATTGTAATTTAATATGGGGTACCTATACACAGTGTAATAGTGACAGGATTGAAAGGTTAATCAAAAGTGCCGCTATAAGTATTTTAAGCGCGATCTACGAAGATAGATCAGTTGATCTATTTAAGAAGCTATAGGTTGGCAAACATTTGACCAAAGACTAAGAATTAAACGACTAAATATGGTGTATAAATTTATATATGGACTTGTACCTGATTACATGAACGAAATGAAATGTTTTATTATACAAGTACCATTCATGATTATACTTTATTTCCTCATCCGGGTGATATTTATCTGAAGGAAAAACATATTTTCATAAAAGAATATTTTGATATAGCGCAGCCAAAGACTTGAATAGCCTATACTTCCCGTGTAAAGTTAGCACAAACCTTCAATACATTCAAGAGCTTGGTTAACGACTATTTAAATGAATTTTATATTGCATGTGTTCTATGTCAAACGGTATGTGTCCATACATGATATGTGTCATTTTTAACTTTAAATTTACAGCCATATGCTGTGCTTAACGTCTCTTTTCATTGCTTGTCATTATTTCCAATATTTAAAGTTGTAAATAATGTATGCATTCACTTTTAATTGTATTTTAATTACATTGATGTATTTTAAGAGGGCCTAGGGGAATATTAGTTCCGGCTAGCCGAGTCACCCTCTATAAATAAGGTTTTAATAATAATAATAAATACAAATGACAGAACGTGATCGAAGAAAATACTTATCAGTACAAAAATACAAAATTATAATAACATATCAATTGCAATAAATGTAAAAAAATAACATAATTAAAAGAAGATTGATTGATTGATTGATTGATTATGTTTGTCGGACTCGTATCTGTTATTTGAGCCTTCTTTGAGCCGTGCTGTTTTATACAAAGCTTTGGATATCTGCAAGTAATGTACACCAAAAATATATTTTAAAACTAATATTGTGAAGTTTCATACATTGTGGAACGAAGGAGAGTGTGTGCATATTGGTGTTAGCTAACGGCAGCCTAAACCGACATGCCACTGCGTAGGATGACAATATTGTCCATATTAACGAAGTGGGATAAAACACATTACACATAATAATGAGTAGCATAATCTCTATAACTGTTGATATGACGAGGAGGCTTCTGTTGGCTGGCACTCACCCAATAATATGATTGGTCTGTTTAATCATAGTATCGATTGTATATTATAACAATATTTCCACATCTTGTGATTGTTGTGACAATGTATCATTAACTTCGAACCTGTATAAATTATATATCAGTTTAAAGATCTTGAAATGGAGAATCCCCAAATACATTAAAACCACTTTCCCCCAAATCGATTTTACTCTGCTTTTGTGGTGGATGGTCACATATATTAGTGGTAATTTCATGTTGAAACTCAAAATTGCTGTAGGATGCCAACATTAAATTCAAATTGTAAAAGTAACATTTGACCCTCCCAAAAAGTAATGAAAATATAACACATTGTGACCCAGCTTCCTAATAATCAACTTTGATATTGAGGGAAGTTTATTATAAGGTGTCCTCCATTGGTCATGCGAATCCATCATCATGCACATAACTATTTATTTCATCATTATTCTACTCAGTATGTATAGTTCAATCATATGTTGGTTATATCAACATTTGTGCTATATTTATATCGTATAATTAGTTACACAATATAAAAATAAATGTAATGTTACACTAAAGATCGTTGGTCGTTTTTGGCATACAATATTACCATAGTACTGTAGACATATAGTTTAGTCCCACATTCCCGATATATACAGTGTGCAAATAATTATGTTTTAATATTTGGTGTATCAAAAATATTTCATGAGTTGCAATATTTGAATATGGAATGTTTTATTCAGATAAACAAAACCGAGTTGATTAAAAGGATCAGATTTTCTATGAACTTCATTTTATATGGGATACAGCTTTTATAATTTACAGCGCAAAAAATACCTACGATGTTGGCTATAGTTCTATATAGTTTGTCGTATTTTGCAAGGTATAATCTGGTTTCTTGCAGTTACTTACGTAAATATCATTGTAGCTGGTAAACGTTAAATACGACCGTTCAACGGTAAATGTTGTACAACATCCGAGGTTATTATAGACATTTAATTGGTTAAATGTGTGTCACTTGATGTTAATTATGTTGCAACAATGTATGATCTGCCGTGCAATGGAACATTCAGACATGCAATGGAACACTGGACCGTACATTGGAACTTAAAAATGTGCGGATGACAATGGGTTACTATAACTGGAAGTTATAAAACGTACTCTGTATTCATTATAAGACTCTAGCCATGTCCACACTATCCGCACAGTAGCCGGGTGTATGCATATGTTGTGTATATGTTAGGGTGCAGTGTAACTGGCGGCCATGTCGATTTTAGTGAATACATGATATCATTTATAACTGGCCTAATTTAGCACGAGCTTCTAATGCATAGGCCCAGCGGACGGCGACACAAACAACATGTCCAATTGTCGATGTAATACTATAATTAAAATCAATCAAAGCGTGTTTTATGAATAAACAGTGAATGATTTGCATTCGTGCAATGCTCTGCCGAGTTGAATGGAACCAGGGCAATCTTTCACCTCGTGAAATATTCTGCCCCATTGCACTGATAACCATTGATTATTTGTATACCATTACATGCTAGTTCATGGGTTTATCATACTCAGTTGTTCGATCATCTATCTATAATATCCGTGGGTATACATGTATTGTATAATGAAAAAAATATCAAACTGGCTAATGAACATTGCTTCACTTTCATTCATTTATATGCGACGTTCTCTCCAATTTCCAAATATGACTCTGTAATATATCACCATAACATATCTTACAAATAGTTAGGTTAAGTTAAGTAAGTAAGGATCTGCAAAGACATGGTCCTTATAATAAAGAGATAGTCATTACAACATTCTTCCTGACCTCCATTACACAGTGGACCTCTGAATCCCGCCCACAGTCACTAACATACCCATCGACACCATTGTTAAAGATATAGGAAAACAATATTAACTTATGATCACTTGTATGCTATATTAATTTGTCATCACTAATTACACTTCGATTCGTGGCTAACTTATACAGAATCATTCGAAAATACGTTATTTCTGGCATTATTTAACCCAATTTCCGACTTTTGCCGAAGCCGTAGTAAATGTGTGCAGAATCGTGCAAATGACTCTGTGACATCACAAGTGGTACTTCAATTTTAATTTTGTAATTCGTATACGACATTGCATGCAATACTGTGTAAAAATACTAATTTTTATATGGGAAAAACCACTAACTAAATAGCAAAAATAGATACAAATGGTGATAAAAAATAATATTCGGAGTGAAAATTACAGTATGATATACATTAATGGCGGAGAGAATAATATTTAAACTTCTTTTGGCAATTTCCAAGGTGTTAAAATTGTGGCACCATTATTGACATATGCCTACTCCTATAAACATACATATACTTCCAAGTAAGAGAGGGATCGACTATTCCTATTATTACTCACTATTTGTTATATTGTGCCCCAACTATAGTCATGATATATATTTGTAATTCATATAAATTGATTAAATATTGGCAGTAAAATAACATAACTATTATCTAAGTAGCGACAAATATGGACACGTACCTACGTCGATCAGGAGTATGTTTACTGTATGTAGTGTGCATTGTACAGGGCCTACTGGAGTGTTCGCAAAGTATGATGCCTATTAATTCAAAATTAAGCTTTTTTTTTCAATTTTAGCTAGGGCCTAAATGTATGAACATATATAACGTTATAATAACATACACATCAATATTTTACTAATTATTAATCATAAAATTCATACCTATACAGGTCCATGAAATAAATTAAATGAGTCGAGTCACACGTGATAATATCAAAGTATTTCCAAAATAAAACTAATCACAATGGCCGCAATATTGTTGTTTTCCACTGTGGCGTGCTTGGTACGTGCCAGCGCAACGGTGGCGTGCAGCGTACGTTGGACTCGGCTAATATAAGGCAAACTGCATACATGTACTCTAACGTTATACATTATTGAAATAATATATGAATATTTAGTGCCTTTATTTCATGGAATTCCCAGGGACATCAAGAGGTTAGACTACAATAACCGCTAGTAATAGGATGTTCAGAGTATTATAAGCTCAACATAATTCAGAGTTATATGACAGTTGTTTATGTATAGGCTACTGTACTGTAGGTAAGGTAATGCGCTTATAGCGTTGTTGTCATGTCCACTTATGACGTCACATTTAAATTTTCCCGAAAACACACGAGCGTTTGCTGAAAAATAATCATTGTGAAGATACGTCCTAAAATCACTTTTATTGCTGTACATCAAATAATTTGAGGACTTTCCTTGAAGTTTTTGTGATCCCGTGAGTATATTTTAATAGTTAAATAGAAAATAGTTTGTGGTTTTCCTATATCTTTAACTAATGCAGTACAACAATATACGCAAATGCATTACGGTAATGATTTTCGAATACTTAAAGTTATAGGACCTATTCAAATTACCTCCAAGATACGTTTTTTGCAACTCAATCAATAACGAATGAAGTATTGTTAATCTTCTAATGAGCGATTAATTGTGTCTAAGGACCGAAATATGAGGATATAGGCTTGGATAAATAATTTGGACATTTCAAATTATATAAACTGAATAATATCAATAATCAGAGTGTGGGAGAAGTATTTCAGGGAGCTGTACAACCAGGGAGGGGATGTTGATTTAGAGTTACCTACATCA
>JAODAI010026127.1:0-12631 GCA_027575025.1 Scotoplanes globosa | reverse complement strand
GGGGGTGGTACCACCCGGATTTATCCGACGGTGGTTACCTTCGCCATTATGTGGGAAATTTTCTCCGTCAGAGAAATTATATAGCTAAATAGGTGAAAAAGCTAGCACAATTTTGCATCTAAGCTCATTTTAAGTTTTATTTTTAGACATGAATTCTTTACAAATACACACAATAGACCCTAATGTTGGTCATTGTGTCATTTTTAGGTTTGCTTTTAAGTGTGAATTCTTTAAAGAATACATATAATAGAAACTAAAGTTGGCCATTGTCTCATTTTAAAGTTTTCTTTTCAGACATGAATTCTTTACAAACACGTTGTATTATTGTCGACAGACAATTGTCGTCGACAGACAATTGTCGTCGACAGACAATTGTCGTCGACAGACAATTGTCGTCGACAGACAATTGTCGTCGCCGTCGCCTACTTAATCAGCCAATCAACAACGGTATACAGATAATCATGGGCTTTTATGTTATAAATACTACTAATTTCGATTAAATGACATCAGTTGCAGACCAATATACTTTGCAATTACCGAATTTTAAATTCATACTATATTTAGCACCTGCAAAGTACACAGTTTCCTGCGTATATGTATGACACTGTATACTTTAAAATTTAGGTCTACATATAGGCGGGGTTGAATGATTTTGACAAACTTCGGGTATATCTTAATGAAAAACACGATTAAAAGTGTGATTATTATTTTACTCCACGGGCGATAACACTATCGCTGGATGCACTCGGCTTATCGGTATCGTGTATCTATATCGTGGCATTACCAGACGGTAGTACATGGGATGATGGAGACCATCCATCAACCCTTATTATTATACTCAAATTAATCTTATCATTTTAACAATAATTATTTGCGTTACTCATGGCGTAAGTCATACTCGCAAAAGTGTAAATTTTAAGCTTCGTGTAGGCTTTATGTATGGCATCAATTTATTTTATTTTTTCTGCCCGAAAAGAACATGGCGCTCGCGAAAGCGACGGCACACCACTATACGAAAATATATTTTTGGGAGATGGAAATAAGGACGAACTAAAAGTTGTTCAAAAGGAACATGATCTGATTTTAAAGCAGGAAAGAGATGTATTATGTAAAAGAGAAAACAGAAAGTAATTTACTAATAATAACAAGAAGCAAGTATGTTATGCTCATGGTGAGTGACCGTACAAATAATAGCAACAAACGACCAAATTACATAATACATCATTTACTTATGAAAATTAATTGAATATGGTTTTTAGCATATTTGATTGACATGATTTTTCAATGAACTTCTTAATGAGTTTTCTCAGCTGGTGTTCTGAACAAATGTGCGAATCAACTTGATAATATAGTTTTCTATTATTTTTAGTCTATAATTTAGTACACAGACTGTATCAAAGCTACGGGAACGGTCCTGTATAATCGCAGTTCCCAAGAAGCTGGTGTTGCGCTGACATCTATATGAATGCCAGCGCGTGAACGGCTTGCGTTACATCAGCTGAATCATATGGTAAATGATTATCGAGATCTCCTACAGTTTGTATACAAGTTAAAGCGTAACACAGATGATGTTATTTAAAGACTATAACAAATCTAAACACGTAACATACCTAAAGACCACTTCATTTTATGTGTTTTGTGGATTTAATCTTGCCTGGATTATATAATATATGATATATTCATAGATTAGGCTACTCAAAATTATATGTGATTTGTTTCATCCACTCTGCTTTCATCTGGACAGCGCTGTATAGTCCCACACAATGGCGGGACAAGGCTGTATTTGGCTAACACTAATAGACACCCACCTTCCTTCATCCAACAATGAATTAAACTTAACAAACATGGAGGGCGGAAGTCGGTAAGATTGCCTTTAGGGATGCTCTGGCAAGAATGATGGCTCAGATGGAGGAGGGTACCATGTTGTGTGTTGCTGGTGACTTTAATGCTCATGTTAGAATAAGAGGGATCGGTGAAGAGGAGTGTGTAGGGAATTTTGAATGGGGTACGAGGAACAGGGAGAGAAGCGAGTTGGTATAGTTATGCCTTCGCAATGACATGGCTGTGACTGGTTTTTTCTTCGAAAAGAGAGCCAGACACAAAATATCGTACAGGAGTGGGATGAACAAAACAGAGGCTAGGAAGGGGTAATTGTGGAGAGTCAAGGATTGTAAGATTTTAGCGGGGGAGCGTGTTACCACATAGCATAAGCATCTCGTATTTATTTTACGGTTACAGAAGGGTAAGGTAGTGGGACAAAAAAATATAAAATAGCGGTTATTTAAGGGCCAGGTGGCTGGTGAGTGATGAGTATAATGATTGGGTGACGCGTAGCTTTGCGGATCTACATGAACAGGTGGGTGGGGTAGAGTAAGGGTTGGGGAACTTTAAACTAGCATTTGTGGGTGGGGAAATGACACTTTGTGGTATGACTTCGGTCAAGCGTGGAGGGAGTTCGTGGAAGAAAAGTCAGATATGGTGGACTAAGGAGGTAGAGAGGGCGATGGGTGAGAAGAGGGTGATTTGGAGTAAACTGGAAGGGATCATGAATAGGGGGGTACAACCTTTGCGCTAACTTTATGGTCAGAAAAAGGGGAAAGCTAGGAGGGCTTTAGAAAAGACGATGTGTGAAATGGAAGATAAAATGTATAAGCAACTGGAAGATGATGGGGGAAGGATAATTATCCTTAAAATGGCACAGGACAGGAAGGAATGGGGTATAGACGTCAAGGAAGGCAGAGTGGCTAAGGATCCGTGTGGTAGGTTCAGTCATCGACAAGGATGACATAATTACGGTGTGGAAGAAATACTCCAGGGAGCTATACAATCAGGGAGGAGGTACCGATATGGACCTACCTAGTACAGTGAGGGGTAAGCTTGGGGTGCAGGATATCTCTGAATTTGAAGTGGACTGGGCTCTGAAAAGGATGAAAAGGGACAAGGCTGTGGGTCTGGGCGAAACGATGGTATACAAGTTTTGTTATTATATGGGATGTTGGAGTGAAGTAGTTAGGGATATTTCTCAATGTGCGTTTGAGAGGGGGGGGGGGGGGTAGTATTCCAAGAGATTGCCAGAGTGGCCTGATTGTGCCTATTTGGAAGGAAAAGGGGATGTCCATCCATGATAATGAAGGTACCAGGATATCTCACTGTTGGGACAGGTTTTTAAGCCTCTGTAAAGGATTTTGGATGGAAGAATTAGGACTACAGTTCAAACGGAGATAGGAGAGGAACAGCAGGGGATTCAGATGAGTAGGGGGATAAGTGATGGGATGTTCTCACTTAGGTATAGCTGGTGGAAAATAAATTGGAGGTGAAAGGGAGAATGGCTTTGGATTTTGTAGATTTAGAGAAGGCATAGAATACGGTTCCTAGGGAATTGTTTATGTCTACGTTGAGGTGGGTGGGTGTCCCTGAAGCGGAAGTCAGTATGGTGGTATATGGTTTTGGTTGGTTTGGTTGGTTTGGTCAGAAGAGTTCGGGTTTAATATTGGGCTCAGACAGGGCCGGTAGTGCGCTAAGTCCACTTCTTTTCATTTTGGTATTGGGGTGATTATCAGGAAAGTCAGCACAAGGAATATACTGAAAATGTTGTTATATGCTGACGAACCAGCAGTTATTATGGATAGTAAGCGGGAGTTGCAGGATGTTCTGGTAGAGTGGAAGGATTTATTTGAAAGACATGGATTACGCATGAGCCTGGATAAGACGGAGGTGCTATCAGTGGACATGGAGCGACAGGAGCTGGGTATAATACTTTCAGGCAAATATATTAAGCAGAAGGATAGTTTTATGTATATGGGGGAATGATTACTGGGGATGGGCGGTCGGATGGCGAGGTGCGTAAAATGATTCTGGTCTGGAGAAATTTAGAGGGGGTTATGTCAGATAGGCATATTTCAAAGAAATTAAAATGGAAAATTGTGGGTACATGCGTAATTCCAGCATATATTTATGGGCTGGATACTGTATAGTGCTCAGCATCAGCGACTCCAAGTTTGCCGAAAATAATTGGATCAGAAGGATCGCAGGGTCTAAGCGGGTAGATAGGATTAGGTTGGATGACATCTGGGGTGGGGGATCGGGATGACTATGAGTCTTACAGAGAGGGTGACAATGGGCCGTATTAGGTGGGCTGGGCATGTTGTACGGATGGACGGTGGGCAATTGCCGAATATGGCGACGTCGCAAGTGGATGTTGGTAGAATGGATAGGAGGATACTTCATTTGAGATGGAAGGACTGTGTTGATAGGGATTTTAGGAGGGCTGGTTCGGATGTAGATTGGAGGGTCGTGGCTATGGGTATAGGGAGATGGAGGGCTTTGGTCAATGATGCGGCTGTCAGTTAGCATTTTCTTCCTCCCCCCTTGTTATGGATTCACGAGGTAGAGAGAGATAATCTCTTTCTCTACCTTATGTATCCCTAAGCAAGAGGTGAGGAAGAAAACACTGCCACGTCATTGGCAAAAGCTATGCCCACCTCCCCCTATGAAAAGCCAATACCCTCCAAATACCACTCACACCCGCTCTTATAAACTCCCTCTCAACACATTCCTTCCACTTCTCAACCGATTCCCCTGTCATTTGTGTATTTAGTTGAGCATTGAATTACCCCTTGGGGTTTAATACGTTGATCTACCTTATTTTTACACATCGAAAATGTATTGAATTTTTTTCTCATATCCACAGACGGCTCATGAAATTCAAGAGGCTTACTTGGAAAGATTCATGCTGCAACAGTATACAACGTACACTCCCACGGGGCTCGATTTATTTGGATATGATGCTATTTGGGCTATTGCACTAATGCTGAATACATCAGCTAACATTCTAGAGACGACGGGCTTGCCGGACGGATTCAAACGAAAACTGGAAGATTTTAATTATGACGACGAACAAATGGCAAAACTGTTCTTTAACGTGACCCAGAGAACTTCGTTCATTGGAGCCACCGTAAGTTTTTCAGTCTATAGTACCAAGTCATGGGCGATATTGTTTATGTAAATATGCATTGATAACAAATGCCTAATATATGCTTATTACTAGTTAGATACCCACATAATTATATACATATATATATATATACTGGTATACGTGGAGAGAATATGTAGGTCAATATATAAATATAAACCTATATACACAATAATTTTGTGTTTTATTAATTTAAGACTAAGTTTATATATATCAAAATGCATGTGTTTTCTTTTCTTGTGTATTATTGGTATTCATACTTAATAGCAGTAAACACTGTTACCACGTTTACATTAGGTTAATTTGCCTGGCCGGTGGATAATCGCTACAGCTATAATCAATAATTTTCTTGGACAATATAAAGGTATTACAATAGAATGTTTCAAACAAAGTAAAACAAAGGTATCTGTACTAGCAATAATGATAGCATTGATGATAAAACTATATATAACACTATATATATCTTATATGTGTTATATGTTACTGTATTATGAACCGAAGTTCGGGTGTGATGACAACTTATTATAACATGTAATCACTGTATAGCATATGTATGTATAAATACGCCGTTTTATTTCATTAATTATATTATTAATGTAAATATGGCTACATTCACCTATCGCTGTACCCATAATTCTCTTCCCAGTACTTTTGGCAACTTCTTTCAATCTAATAATGATATCCACAATCAGCATACACGTATTTCCACGCGATTACATCATGCTAGTAATATGAGCATCATTGTACCACAGATTAATTTTAAATGTCGTGCTATTAAGTTGTGGAATTCACTATGTGATACTATTATTGCTAAGCCTACCATACACTCGTTTAGGCACACATTAACAAATTATTATATTGAGGCTTACTAATCTGCTATGTGAATATGCTTAATAACATAGGTTACCGTGGTGGATATAGCGTTGGACTTGTAGTCGCAAGGTCGTGAGTTAGTTTTGTAGTGATTTTGTATTCCAGTGGTTCTACCTAGTTTATCAAAGGTTGTTGGTGGTTTATATAACCTCGGCGTTCAAAAGGACCGGGATACATATTCATTCACTATTTATCTATACTATATTGACTCATGTACTATATATACACAGTGGGTTGGGAGGTTGATGGTGGGGTGGGGGATAATTGGGAGAGGGGGTTAAATGGGATGACTGATCGTGTTGGGTGGTATAATGTTTAAGCTTTGCATTATTTGTTATTACTTTTCATTGTTCTATTTTGCATTTTCTTAACTTAATGGAGTGCACTTCCTTTCACAACTTATTATTCACATTATATTATTATAATTTATTTAATCACGTGATTTACTGACATTGTGATATGTTATGGAGAAACAATAACTATACGAATACGAATACGAATACGAAGTTAAAATTAGTCTTAAAAATGGGTCAGCAAAGTAGTCTATCTACTTTGGAACGTTTACATTTCCATTATTCTCCTGTTATTTTCATCGTAAAATTATATATTTTGACCATATATTGTTTGCATATAGTACACACATGTATATCATACATATAATTATATAATACAATTATCGTTATATAATACAATTAGCGTCAGCAGGTATGTAAATAATTGGATGGAAAGGATAAGTCTGTGAATCCCAAGAGTGTAAAGAATAAATATAGTTAATATATGGGAGGGGAGTGGGTGGGAGTCATGTTACCAATGAGCCTTGTATAGTAGTACTGATATCCTGATACGGGACATAGGCCTGGCCGTGTATAAACGAAAGATGTTTTCCAAAAGACATATGTCTAATTTCAACCAAACTGCAAGCAATTATAATACAACATCGTCCTCATCTATAAGAGTATGTTTTACATAAAATGTTAATACTTTTTATTTTAATGTAATATATATTTTTCATATGGTATGCAATAGATACATATAGAAATGACATAAGCCTACATGTAGCTTAAAGACTAAGTATTCACAAAGAGTTATTTTCGTCTTTGTCTGAGATTACCACCAAGGAACCATATAGTTGCAAATAATTTCAAAATTATTTACAGAACTATATAAATAGCATAAGGATGTACACATGAATGTATAACAATATGCGACTAGTCGTTTTTGTTATAGAAGGTTTCCGAAATTATGGAAGAACTCGTTGGTTAATTCATTTAATTGCAGTAGGCCTACATCAATTAACATAATTTAAAAAAATCTTATTTCTGCTTCTGCTGGATACTGTGCAATCACCTCCAAAGTTGGTGGTTATCACACACAGGTCGCAATCACAACTGAATTTTGAAGTGATGTGGCCTGTGAACAATGCCGTTAAGATCTAATGTTTCGATACCCCTTTTAAATTGGTCAATATGAGCAGCTGAACGGATGGTATTGAGCAACAAAATCCACTCTCTTATAGGTCTCGGGTAGAGGGAATATTGGTAGCAGAGTTTATTAAATTTGGGTATGGTAATAATATGTGATCCAGTGTTTTGTCTAGTATCATGAGTATTCGTAAGACTTTGCGAGATATTCGAAGGTGTGATATTATGCACTTCTTGTAGATTACGATTACTCGAAGTTCAGTCCTGCAGAGCTCCAATGAATCCCACTGTACATATTTCAACATTTCGGAAACACTGGCATTCTGCTTGTAGTTGTTGCAGACAAAACGTGCTGCACGTCCCTGTACTTTTTCAAATGCAGTTTTGCTGTTGGCTTTATATGGATCCCAGATAGCACCAGCGTATTCTAGTCTTGGACGAACAAGCGTTTTATATGATGTATCCTTCACCGACTTACTGCAGGAATGGATATTACGTCTGAGTAAGTCCATGACTATATGTTGGCCTTGTTGGTAACTTGGTTGATGTAGGTAGACCAGTTCAGATCTTTTGTAAGTTCGATACAAGTGGTCGAATCTCGCATTTATGGTAACAAGCTAAAAACAGCTAGTGACAATATTTTCTACAAGCTACATTGAACAACGAACAAGCGTAACGCTAATACAGCAAGGGATACAATGATATACACTAACAAATGTACATGCTAAAACAGCTTGTGCCATAATTTTCTACAAGTTAAATCCAACATTCTACAAGCAATTAGCTTGTAGAACAATGCGAAGCGTGAACGAGGTATGGGTGATGGTCCACAGACTTGAAGGGTATGCCATTCATGCTATAATCATATTGAAATGACTTGATATTGTGAGTAACATGTATGGAATGACATTTATACGGGTTGAAGGACATTTGCCACTTACCTTTCCATCTGCATAGGCTGTCAATGTTTCTCTGGAGTAGCAGGTTGTCATATGGACCTCTAATTTCCCGGTAGAGTATTGCCTCATCTGAAAAAAGTATAATGTTTTAGTTGATCTCGTTTGGCATGTCGTTGATGTGCAGCAGGAAGAGCAAGGGCGCGAGAACTGTTCCCTGTGGTACTCCAGATGAAACTGGAACATTCTGGGAACTTGCTCCTTCGACAAGAACCTGTTGGTGTCTGGTGGTGAGGACACCTTTGATCCATTGAAAGTTGGTTGTTATTAATACCAGTATGGTGGAGTTTGTATAATAATCTCTGAAATCGAGTATGACCACATCGGCCTGGCTCTTCCAATCGAGGGTTCCGACCAGATCATCGATAAGACCGGCAAGATCGTCCTTTTCTGAAGCCGTGTTGTAGGTTAGACAGGATGTTGAATGTATCAAAGTGGTCCATAATATGGCGATGAATAATATGTTCGAGAAGCTTGCAGTGAATAGAAGTTAACGATACTGGACGATAATTTGCTCGGTTGGTACGGTCCCCCTTCTTGTATAATGGAACAATGTTAGCCCTTACCCAGTCATCGGGGAGTTCACCATCATTAATATCATTAATTAATTTTTGAAAAATCTTTTGAAGAATTGGTGCGATACTTGTTGAGCAGCTTTGTAGCACTCTGGCTTGGATTTGGTCAGGACCAGCTGCTTTGTTCGGTTGGACATTTGTCAGGGAGTTTTTTTAACTCCATTGGTAGTTATACAAAGATCAGATATATCAGGGAGGCACATAGAGTTCAGAGTTGGGATGTCGAGTTTCTCTTTGGTGAACACTGAACTGAACTATTTTTTCAAGGTAGAAACTGTATCGCATTGTAAGGAGACGGTATAGCCATTGGTTGTAAGCGCAGATATTCCAAAAACTTCTTGGCTCAATGATTGTATATAGTTCAGTAATGGCTTGTTGCTGTTCGTCTTTAGGCTTTCTCCTATCACATCATGAACATATTTGTGGTGCGATTTACTTATTGTTCTGTCCACCGATCGTCTTGTTGCTTTGAAGGTGTGGTAGTCCTGTCCTTCTGGCGGTGTTGTAGAGCCTTTGCTTTTTGCTTATTTTTCTCCTGAGTTCAGAGTTGACCCAGGGTAAATTGTATCTAGTGGAGCTCATCCTAGATAGCATTGATTGGTCTTCAGATTTAGCTAGTGCATCTCTGAAGTCAGTCAATAGGTTACTGGTGCAGGTAGATGCGACATACTCATCCGTTAGTTTGTTGTTTAATTCATCCATGGTGGCACTGATGTCAGATAATTTGGCCTTTTTTAAGAGAAATATTTTTCTCTTCGGAGGTCTGGGTGCTGTCGCCGTTACCTTGACTTCGACTGTCACTGAATCATGGTCACTGCATGATGCCTGCTATAACTTGATGTTTGGTTACCAGTGATGGATGACTAGTAAAGCATAGGTCGAGGATGTTATTGTCTCTTGTAGGCTCGTCAATTATTTGAGTGAGCTTATTTTCATTCATAATATCAATCATGGACGTACTACATGCTGCGTTCCTCTCGCCGGGCCGAAAGGAATTTAAGTTACAGTCGATGTCTGGTAAGTTAAAATCGTCTAGCAGCCACATTGTCGCTGTATGAGAGATTCTGCTGTGGGGATATTTGCAGCTGGTTTAGGCAGTCGATGTTGGAGGATGGTGGTCGGTCGAAGGATCCGATGTACATGGGTTTTACGCCTTTGATGTGAATACTAACCCAAATAACTTGACAATCTGTGTCCAATCTTTTTTCTTCGGCTGCAATGTAAAGATTTTTGACACAACGAACACCCCAACGTGAGAGTCGGTTTGGCTATCTTTCCTGAACACTTGGAATGACGGGGTGGGGGAATTTCTCCTGTCAAAATATCGTTGTTAAGCCAAGCTTCAGTTCCTACAATAACGTCAGGATTTTCTTCTTCAATCATCACATGCATATTGGCTGATTTGGCTCCAATGCTCTGACAATTAAGGTTAAGAAGTTTTAAGGATGTATGCTTCTTCCGTATAGCTATGCGGCTTGGCATCATGCGTCTCCGTCAATTGATTATACTCTTAGGTCTGGAGGTCCTTGGTAATGGGAGATGTTGATCGGCATCCTCAGTGTGAGGAATTCACGTTAACTTATCTATATTTATTGAAATAACTCATCATCTGACCGTATATAATTATACTGTAATTAGCATTATTTCAAGCCATAGTAATGTATATTCATTCGAAGTTTTTACATTGAATTAACAGGCAACTACGACGTGTCGTACCCTCACATTCATATTCTCACATTATCTATGTTCATTGCCGCGATCCTCCAATCGCCTAAAATCCCTTTCAATATAATCATTCCATCTTAAACGTGGTCTCGCCTCCCCCTTCCATCAACGTCCATGTGAGATGTCGCCCTATTTGAAATAAGCTCTCCACCCACAATCATCTCATCTCTTGTCATCTCACAATATTATTTATGAGAAACCGAATCTCGTAACACCAACGCCAACTTTAATTGTGTCTAAAAATTGCTTCTAAGCTAAACACAGATTATTTCTTTAGCATTACATAATTGATTATAGCGTCACCGAATAAATATAATTTTCTTCGGGAACATAGATGAATAACAATCAAATTTACGGAATGCCAGTATCAATTTTATATGTACGTGTTCATCTCCATATTTAAATTCAGTTAACATTTTATTTTTTTATTTAGATGTCGCACTACCAACCATTTTCAGGTTCCCAATAAAACTATTTTGGGCCATAATATATGAGCACCAATGAGACCGGGTCTCAATTCCTAGTCGGGACATCTCCCTCTGTATACATCGTGAATCTCTAACAAGGGGTGAGGAAGAAAATATTCACTAACAGCCGCATCATTGGCCAAAGCTATCCACCTCGCTCTACCCGTAGCCATGACCCTCAAATCTCCATCACATCCAACCTACTAAAATCCCTCACAACACAGTCCTTCCATCTCAAACGAGGTCCACCATACCCCATTCTACAAGCCTCCACATGTGACATCGCCATTTACCGGAGTCGACCTTCATCCATACGTTCTAGATATCCAGCCCACTTCATGTGCCCCCTTATCACCCTCTCTGTAAGACTCCTTCCTGTTCATCCCGATCTCCTCCCGAATATCCTCGAACCACTACCATCCACCCTCTTATCCCCCGCAATCTTTCTCACCAATTATTTTCGCATACTTGGAGTCGCTGTTGTTGAGCCCCTGGTAGAGCCACTGTCTCAGGCCCGTAAATACATGCTGGAACAACACATGTACCCAATACCATCCCTTTTAGTTTCTTAGAAATATGTCTATCTGATATAACCCCCTCTATATTTATTTAGGCCAGAGCCCCCGACTGGATCCTTTACGCACTTCCCATCAGACTTCCCATCTCCAGAAATTATTCCCCACATATACGCAAAACTATCCATCCGCTTAATACATTTATATGCAAGGATTATACACGACTCCTGTCGTTGCATGTCCACTGACAACACCGCTGTCTTATCCAGGCTCATGTGCAACCTATGCATCTCAAATAAACTCTCCCATTCTATCATAACCTCCTGTAACTCCCGCTTACTAGTATCAATAACTATTGTTATAGGTCGCCAGCACTTTTATAGCAGCTTTTAATACATTATTTGTAATAACCTTCCTGCTAATCACTTCCATTACCATAATGAAAAGTATAGGTTTTCTCCGGTCACTGCTGTTTCCCCTTGACTTCATTTGTCGGTTCGTTGGGTCATATTTAATACAGGAGCCACGGGGAGAATACTGGGCATAGGAATTAAAGATGTACGTTGTTTATTTATATATAAATATATATAATATATGCCTATATATAAATCTAAGTTAGATATATTGTTATTATTATTTCTGTATAATTACCTCACAGGGCCCTGTCTCATTCTCCGACGCGGACAGGAATGGCATCACTAAAGTTGAACAGTTACAAGGCAAGGCATGCACATTATAATTGCATCATATTATATATATTCAGTTTCTAATAATAACAGTTATACTATATGGTGTGTACAATGAGTTGGATAGGACATAACTGGCTAATTTATTTCAATTACCACTGTCAGCTGCATGATTTACAAATCATCGCCTTATATAGTCTGTTGTATACCATGTTGGTCTGTCGCGTGGCAAGGCAATGCAAGGCAATATAACTGCAATGAAGCAGAATATTTCACGAGTTGCAAGTTTGCAGTGGTTCCATTCAACAAACCAGAGCCAGTTGAATGGAACCACTGCAATAGGAGCGTAGCCATCATACTATTGTGGGGGTGGCAAAGTTAAACTTTTGTCCCCATTTCCACTGTCTAAGCGGAGCGCCAATTAATTTGGCTATTTTTAAT
>JAODAI010026016.1:0-12631 GCA_027575025.1 Scotoplanes globosa | reverse complement strand
AGGGCAGCATTCCACAATCCAAATTCCACAACCAATTCAGCGTTTTCTCCAGGCGAGGGAGCTCCATGGTGGATAATGAATGAAATAATAATGACTTTAAATTGCAAGGTTTGATAGCTTAGAGGGCACTAAAACGCAAAGCTTCTCCCCTTGACCCCACAAGGGGCCCTATAGGGCTTCCCCTTTGATCCCACGCTAATTAAGCGATCGTGAAGCAATTGCAACGATTCCTCGGCATCGACATTGTGTCCCCCCCACTCTCCATGATGGATTGACGCCCTTGCACCAAGACAGGATAAAAGACAAAACCACAACATCACATGGAAGAAGTCATACGTGACCAGAATCTGTTTTCGAGACTGTATGTTGCCTGCCAAGTTCGCGACGGCAATCTAGACTATTTTTTCTCCCATGAGAATCAGTCATACACGCCATCATTGAGGAAAACTTAGGTCTGGAAATAAATCTGATTTTGTCAGGGTCTAGAAGATATCGTATTGACTATAGAGGATGGCACAACCGCATATGCTGATGCTATTGCATAGGATGGAGATGCCATTGTCCACACGATGAAGTCCAGATAAGCCAAAACGTGCAACGACCATACACAAATTGTCTTCCTGCCATATATCAAGTCACAAATAGACAAAGTGGAAACACTTCATTAGAAATATTCTCCTGTGGACTGAGTGTCATATCACTCCAGCAACCTATCAAGTCAACAGCGACTTCCTCTACTTATTTATGCGGTTTGGAAGACATAGTGGACATTTTGGGACACCATATTAATATAAAATATCCTCACTTTTCGGGTCTGTTGATGTTGTAGTTGTATTATTCAGAGAATTTAGGTATAGTTTGATGTATTTTGCATTCATTTTGCCCGAATATCGGTAATAAATTTGAGTTAATTATTTTTTAATATGCCGGGATATTTTGAAGGTCTAGTACACAGTAAATGCAAGAGTCAGCGACCGAGGCGAGGTCACTGTTTATTAGTGTGCGGTCAGAAACCCATCAACAGGGACTTTTTAATGTGTCAGCATCGGGATATATCCCGTTCCTGACAGTACTCTGACCAAGGTTCTGAAATTGTAATGACCCTCGACTAGGAAAAAATACGAAGAAGGTGCTAACCCTATTAAACCGAACGGTCATAGATGAGCCGCTAAGCGCAATAAATCAATAAACTACTCAATCACAATCAATCAATCAATCAATCAATGATGTGGTAAATCATAGATTTATGAGAATTAAGAGATGACATGAATTGTATTCTATAAAACAATATTTAGCTTAGCTAATGCTCAAGTTCTCTATCCTGTAATGTTCGATATTTTATTGACCATGAGTGACAGAGCGGTATGCATAATTTTATTTTCCAGGCCACACCAGGGGAATTTAATAATTGACCAATCACATCGATGAAAGTCGGCAACGCCAACAAAAAACACTTTCCGTTACATTTTTCAATATTTTGAAGTCGGATTATGGGTCACGTCGATGTGGATTCCCTCCAAGGGGACCACAATTGATATAAACTCCTAACCCTAAGCCCTGTTTTCTAACCAATAATCCTTTGAGGAAATGTCAGAATACAGTCCATTTAATGATAATTACGCTATATTATGGATGGAGGGCGACTTCCGAAAATGGCTAAGTCGCAAAGAGAGGTTGGTAATAGGGTCGAGGGTATGGGAGAGGCCTTGTTTGAGATGGAAGGACTGTGCTGAGAGGGGTTTTAGGATGACTGGTGATGATGGCGATTGGAGGGTCAGGGTGCTGGACAGAGTGAGGTGGAGAGCCCTGGCTGGCCAATGGTATGGCAGTTAGTTGGTGTATTCTTTCTCACCCCTTGTTAGGGGTTCAGGTGTAGAGAGAGAGAGAGAGAAAAGGGGGATATTCTGGTGTAGCCTGGAAAATAAAAGTAATCAAACGGCTGCATTATCGGCAAACTCACGACATGCACAACCCGGGGCATTCTGGCCCGGTGTGCGATATTTGGTTGAGTTATACAGCGAGACTCGCTGTCATTACATAATCCTCATGCAGGTTGGGAAACTGGAAAATGGCACATGTTGCCTTCTCGCATTGTATTCAGCGTGCGAGATTGGAGTAACAATCAATTGATCGTTGACAAAAAAGTCACTCTTAGTCTAATCTGATACTGAATAATATAGGTCTCATAAGGATAAACATTTAGTATTGCGTGATACTCGGTTTATCCTTGTATAATTATCGATATATTTCTGGCAAGTATAGCACAGCTCAGTGTAGAGCACCCGCCTGAAATATGTAGCCACACGTCTCTGGATTGGCACGCAAGCGGCAATTATTTTGATGAAGTTAATAATAATAATAATAATAATGATGCTGGGATGAGATCATCACTTCAATGTTTGCAGAAGTCATGTAATATTCATGCTGCTACTATATAATATATTTCGCGCATGCATGTAATAGTATTCATCATGTGCATACAAGGTTAGAAGTCTTGAGTTTATATATAAATGTCCCAAACTACAAATGTGTTGTCCGAATATTACGTATATCTCAGTTGGTAGATCGTTGGTGTCGTGACTGAAAGGGCAGGAGTTCGAATCCGGAGCCTGATGATGTTTATATTCCAGTGGCTCTAACTGGTATATCAAAGGCTTTGGGTGACTCATATAACCAATGCGTTGATAAGGGCCAGAAACATAATCAATCAAAGAATATGTAGGATATAGAAACGAAATTGAAAAAATGATCTATGCTAAAGAAATATGTATATAATAGCTTATCCCACAGAGAGATACATCATACTTATACCATATACAGACATATGCACGCACACACAGTATATATAAATGATGTTATATTAGGCTTATATACATAATAATAGTAATAATTAGCCGGGAAAGCTTATTTAATTTTACGACGCTAAACGACCACCGAAGTGGGAGAGGCAAAGGCTTTTAAATTACAACTTCACGTCGGGTGGTCATCCAATTCATAAATTTAAAGTCAAATTTGGCTTTAATTTGAGAAAATCGTTCGCATAGGAAAACCGTGATTGCTCTCGGATGAAAAAAATACACTACTACTAGGACCGACCCGGTATTCGAACCCTCGACATGATCTCTCAATTGCTGAAATTTATAGCTTCTAGAGCCATCAACCTTATCCGCTCGGCCACAACACTGGTATGTACGTTATGTATGTGGTTGTACATGAGTATACGTGTATGTGACATGCCGTGACATATCGTGTCATTATTATTAGATAAAGACATACTTCGTCGAATTTATCATATTTTCCAAAAACAATTTGCATGTGGTTCCTTAATAGCATTGGTAACCACCTACTGTTACTATACATAGGGGTCTTGGTTTGAATCGAATTCGTATAATTTAATAATTTTGTAAATAAATATTATTCTTGCATTTATATATTATTACTAAGTTATACGACATATGTAAACATTTATACGAAATGTGTATTTATAATAGTATTATATATTGCGTAGGTCTACATATATACGAACATAATAATAATAATATACCGGCCTGGAAGGCATTTTATTTTATGACGATAAGCGACTACCGAAGTGGAAAAGGTATAATATACTTGTAAATTACAACTAAACGTCGAATGGCAGTGTGTATTCGTAAAATTTGAAGTCAAATTTGGATTATTTTCTATCGAATTGAAAGCCTTTCGTATGGGAAAACCGTGATTGCTCTCGAAAAAATACTGGTGACCTTTGTCCTATTAATAAATAAGTTGAGATACAGCGATTCGGGGCAAGGGGGTTTCGAACTCACCATCGCAATTCATAGGTCAGTCAGTGCCCGCCAAAATGTTCTCGAGGAGGGGTTCACCAAATGCCCATCTATATCATCAGCGGAGCTCACCCATAGTATAGACACATGAGGTAGCAACTAAATCGGCGCCAAATTGACAGATCCACCGCCCAGGTTCATAATTATACATTTGGTTGAAGTAAAACAAGTAAGATAAAATACCCTACTCAAGGGCATACATGATGTCAAATTGACCAGCAGCATCATCATGAGGCGAACTCTGATATTCACACGCGCCCCGCTGCCCGAACAATGCAGTATGCCATCTCGACATCTCAATTATATTACAAGTTGGCACGTGTTTTCGTGTACTTTTGAGCTTGTCTACATATGAAGAGCTCAGTTCCAAAAGGCGCTAACTCCATCTTAGAGAAAGCGGAAAATTAACAAAATACTAGATGGAGAATGGCCCACCATTTTCTCACTCTAGCAGCAACATATTTGTCTTCTTTCATTATTAATATAATATTTGTAATTTATGGTACTTCTGCAGTGGTAGGCTGAAAACTCCGAATCCATTGGCTACGCCTTTGTATCTGATGTGATGCATAGTACGGTACTTCATGCATGCATGTTATATGTGTATATGATATCCACGTAAGATATGTTCAGTGTAATATATATTTATTTATTCTGATAAAACAACTATTTAATAATTTCTTCATTGCCACTCTTGTACATAATTATTTATCTGACTATGATATCCCATTTAATGTGGTGCCAACGAAATTGTAATATTGTGTAAGTAATGTATATATTATTTGACCATTATATTACTCCAATGGAGCCAGGAAGTTATGTTATTGATATAGCAATATGTAATAGACGCAATAACACACATCTATTTATGGCTTTTCATGTTTTTATTATTTTAGAATATTTAAATTTTATATAATATTCTTATATAATATTCTTATACAATTATTGTTTAGAATACTACCTATACCTACCTATGATGATACTGGATGAAATGCATTAAATGCCTATAGGTCCAGATGCAGGATGGTTAACATAACGACTTGGTTTAACTTGATACATGGTTTCAGAGTGGTCAGACTCGTAATGGTAGCGAAAAGCAAAATATTTCCAATGTTTGCCAAGACAATTCTTAAATGTATTTAAGTTGATAGTGTCGATAACAGCAATTGGTAAAGAATTCCAGATTTTGCAGAGTCTTTTCGTCTATACATTATTGCGTATCGTCCGCTCTCCCCCTTTCAGTCCCATGGCTACCTCCTTTCGCCAATCAGTTATATTGCTATCTAACTTATCTCATGTTGACACGTGTCGCTCGTGCATGCATACGTCTAGCTTGTAGTGAAGGTGTGGACGACCGGTTGATCTCTTTCCGGTCGCAAGTTCACCATAAACAAGTTGAGGTCTTGTGAGATTATACCATCATTTATGCGCCACACGTGGTCCATCCATTGCAAACGGGTCTTCCTGACATATCATCCACAAGCCCATACACTTATCGACGTTAAAAATATACCTCAATCTTCCAAATAGTTAAAAGTACTATCCAGCTCCAACTGGAACGTAATCGCGTCCTCCTCGCCGAGCAAACACCATATACATTAGCAGTAGCGTCTCTACGAATTGTGATGTGGGGGACACCATATACCTTAGCAGTAGCGTCTCCATGAATTATGATGTGGGAGACAACATAGACCTTATAGCAGTAGCATCTCCATGAATTATGATTCCCATTATTTAATTTTGAGTGGAGGTCCGACTGCGCAGGGGAATTTTGTTAAGCTGTTTTGGTATTTGTCAGTATATATAGTATGCTGTTTGAGAATTGTATTTTTGTCGGAGAAGTCCGTCGTAGTCCGGATTTTTTGTATTTATAGAATATTTACTTTGGTACGTAATTTAGCAGCAGTAGACTAGAATAGTCCTAATAACAAAATTAATTTTGACTGGAAGATAAATATACAAATGTGGGGGGTGGGGTGGCAATCCACCTTCTCTGATGTGTTATGATACCTAGTCATACCACATTACTGTCCGTTGGGATTTTTAATACAGTAATGGACTGTCCACACAAAGTAGCATGCAGGGGATTGACCTATCGTAGTCGTTCCCCTGGTGTTTTTTATATTGGAAGTTTCCCAGGAGACAAGTTTATGCAATATTTTTTCCAAAATCGGTTAAAGTCTATAGCTTCATTATAATGGTAACAAAATCAGACAATGCGGAGGGAAATCATTCTCAAGTGGGCCGAGGGACGCCCTCCATCTCAGACCTTATACACTTGTCAATTGTAATTCCCCCACCCTGTCATAGCCGTGACTGTAACGGGATGTTATTTTCACAATTGTAACGTGGGCTTTTCTTTCCCCGGCCACATTCGTGAACAGTCCCGCTAAATCCCGGCTAAGTCCCGGCTAAATTCCCGCTATATTGCGATTACATGTGATGCAAGTCCCGGGGTCACAATCCCGGCCCAATTTTGACTGCGCCCATCCCTGTTAGACTGGTTTACACTCCCCGGTATGATATCGAGGTTAGTACAGTAATGTGAACTTCCCCGGCTAAACGGTATAGCAAACCCGCTACACCCGGGTATAGGGACAATTGACAAGTACATAAGCTCCGCGGTTCAGTCGCTGGGATTAAAATATTTTGGCACAGTTGTAAGTGGTACACACTGACTCAAACCAAAAGTGGTACAAGCAAACGGTCGTTTGTTCATACAGACAAACACATTCACGGTACCGTTACCACAAACCACTTCATTGTCAACTATGCAATTGAATACATTTGGAGATAACTTCCTTGTGTGTACACCTTGTATAAGGAGCTATACGGTCGTCATGTTTTACAATCAACAACTTTACAGAGCTTCGCGGGAAGTTCGCGCCGAGTAAACATTGTAATTTGCAACAAAATCACTCATTCCCCCTAATGTTATATATGCCAACAAAATCACTCATTCCCCCTAATGTTATATATGCCAACAAATTCACTCATTTCCCCCTAATGTTATATTATGCCAATAAATTCACTAATTTCCACTAATTTTATATGCCAAAAAAATTACGCCGTGGAATAAATTTCATGATTTGACCAACACCAACTTATTTGGCCACAATTCTATATAGCAATTTTTTTAATCACTCTCTCACAAACATACTCAAAATTTCCTACACTCTGACTCGTTTTCCCGGACTGGTGTAGGTGGTTCCTCTATATACCCCCTCTGTGCACGCTATGTAACCTTAGTGTTATCAGCGAACGTCTTGTACTGCCAAAACCAGTTTAACACCAATGGTGTTAAATTTAACACCGCTTTGGAGTGTATATTTGCCGACACGAGTTGGTGTTAAATTAAAACTGAGCTTGGTGTTCATATTAAATTAACACCGTGTTAAATTAAAACTGAGCTTGGTGTTCATATTAAATTAACACCACAAATGGTGCTAATATTAGATTAACATTGAACTTGGGTGTTAATTTCAAATTAACACCACTCATATTCTATATCACTTCAGTCTTCAGTGTTACCCCAGTGGGCAACCGGCAACACTTTGAATTTGCTTTGAAACACTATACACTGTAAAAATCCAATGGTTAAATTTAACAAAGTCTTCGTCAACTATGCACCGAACCAAATTAATTTTATATGCACATTTCTCATGGAAATTTTGACCATAATTGACCCAGACTTGGTCAAATGTGACCATTGTGTATACAGTGAACGGTTAACTATGCACCAAACCGAATTTGATCACAATTTTAATAGAAAGTTGCACACACTATTTGACCAAATTTGGTTCAGTGCATAGTTGCCCAAAACTTGGTCAAATTTGACCAATGTGTTTTTACAGTGTAGTGAAGTGTTAATTCACGATGCACATATATACGTAAAATTCATACTTTTTTGACAAAGACGTTGACTACGATATAACTATTTATTTCACACTGTCTTGTGTAGCCTACATAGATTGGTTTACAACAAATATAAGTAGACAATATTGTAATAGATTTGCTGTAGCTTTATTGCTGCATTTATGTCAACTATTTGTCATTGCAATTTACCTCGGGTTATATGTCGGTTTGGGTAATGTAGGTCTTACGTTAGACAACCACCCGTATGAGTGGGTTATTCCAAACGAATACCTTTTGATGATTTGTGTTTCCTTCTCGATTTGTGCATATTTGTACGAGTTTGGAGCACGTATAGATTATGATGATCCTTGATGTTATTATTAAGAAGATGGCGCTATTCTTATATGTCATTGAATTCGTTGTATATTCAATTACATCGTGCCATACGTTTGGCTATTTGCCACGCTAATTAGATATATTGTTATATCTAATTACCCAGAACAAAGGCTTTACGTTTAAGAGTCATGAGTGATAATGAGAGATATTTAATCGCTTGCTTTGTAAATATTTTCTGCTGTGTAGACGGTTTGGTTCAACATTTAACTAATCAGTCCGTTCCTTGATACCATACTGATAACATGCTCTCAGTTGATTTACCATATAATATCTGGATCCTGAGAGCCGGGGCGGATTCCAGCCACGTGGTATTAGACTACTTCCAAAATACCTCATATGCTGTACAATACTTATATAAGTGGGAGAGCCTATGAGTTTTCACTGTAACTGTCGGTGGGCGCAAAAAGTGAAAACTCAGGCTTTCGTCAAGGAGTTTACGAGTTACTTCAGTCTGTCAGTCGAGACTTCTGGCTATACTCTTTCCTTGTGTGCTCCTTCGACGATTTACTTTTTGCGCCCACAGACAGTTACAAATATAATAAGTTATTATTTTATTATGACTGATATGTGTGTAGAATATTTAATTATTTGTTGTGTCTTGGAGGAATGTAGCTAATTTAATAGGTATAATATAAGTGCGTATATCTAATACATCGATATTAAACAATAATACTATGAAAACTACATTTTACGCGAAATCTCGTCTCTGAAGATAAAATTAAATCAAAATATAAGCCACGCCCCCAAATTTACAAGTTGCATACAATATATACATTTTTTCTAAATGTGATATCTACTAAGTAAGTGTGCTAAAACAAGTTTTATTAATTACGTCAAACATTATGTTTATTATATTATGGTGTATTAAATAATGCATTTGAAGATTTGACACCAAAATGGTTGCCTATTATTTTAAAAGCAAAGAGCCAATACTCTCTGCCAACATTTAATCTCATTGGTGTTAAATCAACACCAACTTTGATACCATGCTGGTTGCACCATATATTTAAGACCACACTGTTTACAGTAACACTCGTTGGTGTTAATTTAACACCAACTTTGACACCAAATCTGAAGTGTGATACCTGCACTACAAACAACATTGTCTAAGTCATTACTACGCAACAAACTACCACGGACCCAACACAGAGTTGAAGAAAAGATATAGTGACACTCTTCCAACACAGAATCCCAAGAACCACCCTCCCTGCATATTCCCAATTACTGAATAACCGACAACCAATCCAAGAAGAAAATCCCTGTACGAAACATCTCTTATGAGGCACTTTATCAAAAGCCTTTTCAAACATAAGCTCCACATCAATCGATTTCTAAACATCCACAGACCTTCTAACATCTTCAAGAAATTCCAGAAGATTAGAAAGGCAACATATATTCTTCCTAAAACCTTGCTGCGAGTCCCCCCTTAAAAAAAACTAACTAGATAGCATCCTTCATAATATATAATCTTACAGATCACATTAGTAAGGGTAACCAGTTCCATGCCTTTATAAACAAAACTCATGCATGTCGTTTACCTGAAAAAGTCACTTTTTTATAACAACACCAGTAAGCCCTATAAGCAGCTTGTAATGCACTTGGCGACGGCAAGCTGTGCACGGGTCTGATTTTATGCGGTGAGATACCACGATACGCGGGTATCACGGCATCTATATTTTTTCAGTTAGGGCCAGTGTGATATTTTTGTCGACTGCAAACATTTAACCATTGAGTTCGAATACCGAATATAGCGACGTCTCCGACGAAGCAACCATTGACGAGTTTGGGGGACACTTCCAGTATTTTAAGTGACAAGATGCATGTTCCTGTCATCGGTGAACAAAACATATGTCATGTAATGTGCCTTCTGAGCATATTTTTGTTAAAACACGGGAGCCCCCTGGGATCCGCCACTGACGAGGAAACGTGTTTCTGCTTCTGTTGGATACTTAGCAAACACTTCCAAAACTGTCGCTATCACGCATATATCTTAATCGACAATATAGTGACTACAGTTTGAAATGTGCTTCATGCACGGCAAGCTCAGGCTATAAAGAGTCACTGCTTCGGATATCCGTTTTTAATAAATATTAACTTTCGTAGCCGATATAACAGTATTCGTTAGGGTTTTTGAAAAGGAGATGATTTTGGAAAGTGTGTATGTTCCCTTGAACTTAGAACTGGACGTGATCTCGCGAACGCCGCATGCGTGAAGCGCCTTGCGCGGGGGGGGGGGGGTCCACGATATTTAGAAATTAAATGACTGGAAGCGAATTCCCGACATCTAAGAACATGAAGCATGGACACAGCGTAACTCGCGATATATATATATATTTGCACTGTGTTTTACAGTTTTGTCCCGGTTCCGAAGCCAGGCTCTGTAAATTATTGGAAACCACGGATTCTGACATTACTTAGTAGGCCTACTGCTCTGGCGTATACAGGATTTCCGGTTAAAGGGGCGCACTTGTTCAAATATTGTATTCATGTACCGAGTGCAGAAAGGGTCCCCTCGCCTTTGAGAAATTTTGCGAATGTACGGGCTTAGTTACAATAAATGGTGCTATCATTTTCAACTTCCTGCAGGGCAGACATTTTCATGTATTTTTTCTTGATTTTCGTGGAGATTATAGTCCTATGGTGGCAGGGAACGCATACACATGCCACTACATGACGAAGGTCTATATTTATCTGACCATGTTCGTAGTATGCCTATAGGCATATACTTAACAGTCAATCAGGGCATGTATAGGGGCACACAAGAGGTAAAATTGCCTTCACTGATGTCGCATCTAAGCCCAAATACAATGGCAACTTTCTCAGGAGAGGTGACAAGATCATGGGTAATACACTCTCACAATACAATTGACGAACTAATTGGAGTATATAAATACCCGAACGTCGGAACTACATCGCCATGTTTGCCTACATTAATTACCAAACTCCGCCGCCCCAGTAATTTATTAAAAAGAGTAATCAATGACATAATGAACATGCATATCTGATGAAATGCCTTTTGCGTCGCGGCGGACTTAATGATCCAAAAATATGTTAGTATATATACAGTGTGTATTCCCAAAGTTCCATGTTTAACGAACTCGCCACACCCTCCGCACCCACCAGCCTACGGCCCCTGTTCGGTAGCAAGTTTGTCCTCGCCGTTCCTTTCTTGCTGAACTTAACTCAAATGCCATTATCTTAGGCCTGCCTATATAGCTATATTGTGGACTTAGTTTATATGATGCCCGGACGGCATTATATTGAAAATAGGCATACTGACGTAAACTTAACCGGAGTATTACAATTAAAACAATTACATTAATATGTAGGGTGATGCACATAAGTATGCCCTACCTAGTTTGAGAAGATATTTCACACATATAGTAAATTGGGGTTATTGGGACACCAGGGTTACCGTGGGACAGTTTATAGTTTTTAGCTTATATAAAGCTCATTTGGCATTCCATAAATTTAATCAACTAATTACTCGTACAAACAAATATTTTTTAACATGAAATTCTTTAGTCAGCTAAATGTCAGCCTATCCTTTTATTGCAAATCCAAATTAGTATTATGCTATACATTATATAGGCCTACTAAGAAATATATTGTATTTTTTTAGTATTTCGGTATTAAATAGACGACGTATGACAAAAACGTTGATTGTAATCATCGCGCACATTATGCAGTACATAGCCTATGTTATACAAATAAGTTCAGATAAGTGGGACAGTCGAAATTGGCGGCCTGATAATATAATGTATTTATGAAAAACTATTGTTAGTAAGTTGTTTTAAACATGCTTGATGAAAGTACTTAGCAATGATCAGTAGCATACTCAATAAATTTGATGGGATACAACAGCAAAACTTAAGGCCTAGAAGGCATATTTATTTTACGACGCTAGGAGATCACTAAAGTGGATGAAGTATAAATACTTATACATTGTACCGTCACGTCGGGTGGTCATGATCCAATTTATAAATTTGAAGTCGTATTTGGATATTTGTAATTTGAGAAAGTCGTTCGTATGCTCTCTGATACAAAACCCACACTACTCACCCGACCCTGGATTCGAACCCTGGATTCGAACCCTGGAACTCCCATTGCTGAGCTTCATAGCTTCTAGAGCCACCAACTTTACCCGCTCGGCAACATCACTGCTTAAAAGGGCTACAATATACATAGTTTAACCTTTAACTCTGATTTGACACTCCAGCCGGTTAAAGCACTGGCCTACTGATGCATGTCCATTCGATATATGACCCGAAAGTGATAACCCATGCCGGTGTTTAACGTGCATGTCCTGCATGTTATCCTTGAAAAAGTGATGATAATTGCTATCAAATAAAAAATACAATATTTTTAAGGTAATTTCACGTATTTTGATCATTTTTATATTTGTCCCATTTACCCCATGTGAATGTCCCATGACTTTCCCCGACGCCATTGTGTATAATTAACACTTTTATACACATTGGATCAAGCGCTTCCCAAACCCCAGACTGAACATTAATCAATAACAAAAATATATCATTGTTAACTTTTGATTATAT
>JAODAI010025905.1:0-12633 GCA_027575025.1 Scotoplanes globosa | reverse complement strand
TTCCATTCTACCAGCACCTCCTGCAACTCCTGCTTACTATCCATAACTATTGCTAGGTCGTCAGCATATAACAGCTTTTTAAGTACATTTTTGGTACTGACTTTCATGTTAACTTCCATTACCATAATGAAAAGAATTAGACTGAGGGTACAACCCTGCCTAAGCCCAATATTAACCCATACTCTTCTGACATTCCCAAACCAACCAGGACCCTACCCCTTGTTCCTTTATAAAGGCCATCCACTATACTAACTTCTAATTCAGGAACACCGATCCACATTAACGTAGACATAACTAATTTCATAGGATCCGTATCATATGTCTTCTCTCAAAATCTACACAACCCAATGCTATATTCCCGTTCACCTCCAATTTCTTTACCACCAGCTGCCTAAGTGAGAAGAGCCCATAACTTGTGCCTCTTACCGTACGAAAGCCTGGTTGTTCCTCCCCGATCTCCGTCTCAACTCTAGCCCTAATTCTTCTATCTAAAATCCTAGCCCAAAGCTTAAAACCTGTCCTAACAGTGTGATACCCCGATACTTTCACGGGTCATGAACATCACCCTTTTGCTTCCAAATAGGCACAATCAGGCCAGTCCGCCATTCGTATGGGATATTCTCCTCCCTCGAACACACATTGAACAGTATGCTTAACGACCTCACTCTCACATCCCCTGTAAGTACAAATATTTTCACCCTCGTTTCGTCCAAACCCGCAACCTTATCCCTCTCATCCGTCTCAGAGCCCAATCCACTTAAAAATCCGAAATCTCGACGATCTCGATCATACCTCTCACTGCGCTGGATAAATCCAGATCAGCGCCTTTACCATAATTATACAGCTCTCGGAAGTAGTTCGTCCATACCCTAATAAAATCATAATTGAACGTGACTAACCTCCCATCTGGATCTTTAATCACTCTGCTTCCCTTAATATCTATGCCCTTTTCCTTCCTGTCCCATACCTTCTTAAATGTAAGTTTCCTCCCCCATCATCATCTAGCTGCTTATAAATGCTATCTTCCATATCACATCCCTCATTTTCTACGGCGCTCCTAGCTGCCTTCTTTTTCTTGCCATGAAGGTAGCGGAAGGCTAACTCCGCTTGTACCCCACTATCCCTCTGGCCTCTTCTAATTTCTTCCAGACCTCCTTCGTCCACCACATCATTTTATTCCACGAACCCCCTTTTTGCCCGAGGTCCTCCTACAAAGTTTCTCTACCCATCCACAAAATCAAGCTTAAATAGCGCTCACTCTTCATCTACCTGCCTATGTAGCTCCTCAAAGCTCTGCGCCACCATATCATTATACACGTCTGTCACCTACCCTTACATAACCACCATTGAATTACTTTTTGGTCCACTTCCCTATCTACATTACGTTTCTGTAAAGGCAATACAAAAACGAGAGATCTATGCAGCGTGGTAACATGCACCTTGCAGTATTTAACTCTCCACAACTGCCCCTTCATAACTACTAGCAAATCTACTTCAGATTTGTACAGCCCACTCCTATACGATATTTTGAGACTGGCTCTCTTTTTGAAGTAAGAACCGGCCACCGCCATGCTATTGCGGAGGAAAAGCTCTACCAACTCGCTGCCATCTCTGTTCCTCATACCCCATCCAAAATTCCCTACACATTCCTCTTCACCAACTCCTCTGAATCTAACATGGGCATTAAAATCCCCTGCTATACACAACATGGTACCCTCCTCAACCTGAGTCTTCATCCTCTCCAGCGCATATCTAAAGTTAATCGTATCGGCTTCCACACTTCCTGTTTGGGGACCATATACAGACATAATACCTACCTGTTGATTAATAAGTATAACCCATAACATAATAATTCTCCCTTCCGATCTATAAACCCTCAACACTTCCTTATCCTTCCATGCTGAAACTATAATACCCACCCCATTATTCCTTACATCCTCTCTGCATTAAACAATTTGAACCCGCCCGGTAACATCCTCGCTCTATCCCCTTCCACTTCGTCTCCTGTATACAAATAATATCCAACCTCCGTCTAACCATTATCTCCACCACTTCTAAACTCTTCCATACCATAAAGTACATACATTAGACTACCTAGCCGGACTTCAAATAGAGGTCGATGCCGGTGGATTGACCCCGATGATTTGATAATTCGCGGCGCGTCGGTTTCCCCGGATGCGGTAGCCAAATCGCAATCATCAGTTAATATCACCATAAAAATGTGGAACAAATAGCCACAATAGCGCTGCCTGGCTGACCTATGTGCGGTTTTATATCGGAGTTTTCCTTCTCCTAGATGGGCAACCACTCAAGGCTAACAGACCCCATCCACCGATACATATAGCCACACAGCGTTGCTCATATGCTGTATGCGGTGTTACACCAGAGTTTTTCTTCTCATATATAGATTGCCAACCAAGGCCAAGGAGCCCCATCTACCCCTTAATATCGACAGAGGAGTCATGAATGATCGCCTATAAGTAAAACATTATCTTCAAATTGATGTCCAGACCAGACAGGGAGAAACCATCGCCATTCAATTCGTTGATACCAGAAGAATAAAGATCACCGTCACCAACCTGTCAACCATCGTCACGATTTTCCAGCAGAGTTCATCAACAACATACTGAACGCTTACAGACATGTCATCATCGCGGAATATATCAACGGTACATAACACAGTCTGGTATCAGAACTAAGAAACACGAAAGGAGAAGCACTCTACATGTTTAAGTTCATCGAAAATGGAAAACTCATTTGCCTCTACAATTAATCCAACTCACATCCCAAACAACCCACTGCACTGGAAGAACATCATGGACTACTGCCTTGTCTCACCAAAACTGCAGCAATACACCTGCGACTTACAAATCGGTGAATACCTGCACCCGTGGTATCTACCGATCACAGTCAACCTTTCCGCCAGCCCGAAGATGTTTTCGACCGCCAATATGTACACAAATGCAAATTGGTCGGGCTATCAGCTCTACATCACCGAGAATACCAAAGAGGCAATTCCATATGATGCTGATTAATTGAACGCCGCTGCCGAGAACCTGGCCATGATCCTTACAGAAGTCTGCACGTTTCAGTTTCCAACTAGAACTATATAGCATATATACCAAATTTCAACTCCAGAAGGACACCATCAAGATTATCCAAAAAGAAGACGGCACATAAAACTCTACCATAGAACCAACAACAATCAGATCAAGACTATAGTCAATCGCATCAAGAACGAAATTGGGAATGCTATATTCAGGCATAATAAACATGAGCATATAAATATTTATACAAGCAGCCAAGTATAGCTTTTGAGAAAGATCCAACCAAATTTTGGAAAACAGTTAATAACTTGACTGGAACTGATATTCATCGAGGGAAAATTCCAACTTTTAACTTCAATGAAGAGACCTACACCAGCGACGAAGAAATGTCCAACTGTTTACTGGGTTTACATCAGCATTGTTCATAAGCACCAGCTCCCATCCAATCCCGATTACAACAACAACGTGTTTGATCTTTCTTGAAGGAAAAGAAGAACACACTTCAACCGAAGGAAGACAGCACAGTTGAATCAACCGATGATTACACCGATGATGTTGCTCTTACCAAAACCATCAACAATCCGGATAATACTATATTAGGACCACTCTTATTTGTGTTGTATATCAACGATCTTCCTAGCTGTAGTACTGTTGTAAAATGTTGCTTGTATACTGATGATACAAGTATTTTGTATAGGACACGTGATCCAATTGCTGGTATTAATCCATTAACAAATGCATTACAAACTATTTCTGATTGGCTTAGAGCCAATAAGAGGTTGAATAAGATTATCTCTTCCTCGTGTATTATAATTATGATAAAGACTATTTGTGTGGACAAAATAATGAAAATCCGAAGGAAGAAGGCCATTGTTGTGCCTGTATACAAGAAAATTCCCAGCTGATAATTATAATGATCATTCAAGGTAAGTAGATTATAAATTATAAACCCACGTCGGATGGGAACTTACTAAAACACAAAGTAGAATATGTTTTGTTAGTTTGAGAAGGTGAATTCTCATTAAAAAACGAGCTACAACTAAACCTGAGCCACGTTTTAAACTCGAATCAACCAATTGCTGATATTTATATTGATATACTTTTACAACCGACGATCATAATCGTTGGACCACCACACATTTCAGTATCTTTCAATATCTGCAGGTTGCATATTCTCAGACAATATTCCCCACAAATTGACGGTTGTGATTGTGATTTAGTTAATTTCATGTCTAATTAGCTTACCTTGGTCAGGTCTTCATATTTTATGTAAAGGACGTTGGGTTCATTTCTTTTGCTCCACCAATCACGAACATGTTCAAACCACGGTCCTCTTTGTACTTTTAAAGAAAACAAGATAACTATTTGGCAAACATATACTAATTCAAGATCCAGTATATCAACTAGTGTAGCGCGATAGTGGTACAGTATATACCAGCATACGCCTATGATATAATCATAGAGTACAGTATATATTGTCATTAATTAACATATGGTGATGTATAATGATGATATGATTAAACGGGTGATTATATTGTCAAACTATCGCCAAAGAATTAATTTAGTAGCACAATTCCCCGCCACAGTGTTTTCTATAATAATAAATAACTGATAAGTTTCAAATTCAAAACGTAACATTAATTATACAGAAAATCCGGAAGCTAAAAAAACATATGATATTCTTGCAACTAAAATTGGTATTAAGATTGGTAAGACAATTGTCCAAAGTTAGAAACATTTGTTAAGATATATTAACATGGAAGGCTTAGACTTAAGCAGCGGAATCTTAAGTAGCAGTCTCAGTATAGTAAATTTGCATATAGACAGACTAAAACAATTAGGCACAGAACAACATAGGTTACAGTGATTTAAAATTTGAGAAACAACCACCCTTTCAACTAGTGCTGTGGCCAAGTGATTAAGGTTAATGGCGTTGGAAGCAATGAAGGTCAGTAATTTGGAGATCCGGAGTTGGAATCGCAGGTCGGACATAGTAGTGTGACATTTTATCCGAGAGTAATCACGGTTTTCTATTACGAACGGCTTTCAATTCGAAAGAAATGAATCAAAATTTTGCTTAAATTTTAAGATCGAATTTCCACTCAACATGAAGTTGTAATGTAAAAGTATTTATACTTCTTCCACTTCGGTGTTTGCTTATCGTTGTATAAATAAAGTGACTTACAGGCCAGTATTATTATTAACGTATTGTAATAGACAAATTAATGATATGGGTAATGCAAGATAAAAGGGTACCCGCTACGAGAGTAAATAATCTTAGTATGTATTATGTATATGATCAAGTTCACAACTGGCCGATGAACATTTGTTCAATTATTAAAATCATAAGATTCGGATACCATGAAATATACATCAAGATGGTGAGACACAGGACGGTTGGAGCGCGAATCGTCACTATGCGTGACTGTGGCCGTGTGTGCAAGCTTAGCACGTTTTTAAGAATCTTAGAATTGTAATGTCGGAAAATTTCATTGGCCAGTTTAGTCTGCGTGTGTGTGTGAAGTGTAGAAGTGTAAATGTTCCTGTTTCATAATAAATAATGACATAAGTATATAGTTTACGACTATCCTATCACAGTTAGCCACAAGTTGGTCATGATAGGTGTGAGAAGCTTTATTATACTGTCTGCACCTGAAAATATTCCTCGACTCTTTGAATTTGATGGGGTTGGTGGGAGTCTTGTTCTTCCTCCAGGTATTCTGACAGCGTTTACGTTCAGCTTTCTGCTGTTTCAAGTAAATGTCAAACCATGGTAACAATGGGCTGGACAGTGGTGTCTTTAGTAAGACATATGGCGTGTTTATCCAGGATCGAAAGACAGGCTCATGTATATACTCTAACACCACTGTGTATTTATATCTATATGTAATGTTAATTATTATACACACAACATTAATCAGTGCATTTACTATTTAATAATATGAATACTACTCACATGCTCCTCTGCAAAAGTCATGATAGAAGTCCTTCCAATTATACTTTGGTAAATTACTAATTAATTGAAAGAATTCAAAGTTGGACACCATGGTATCTTTTGGATTTCTAGCAACGTATATAACTTTCGGTTTTATCTGTAGGAACTGATCCGGCAGCAGTTTCAGTAGTAAATGGGTCTTTATTATACGGGGAGACGGTAATGCCGCTACCATCTCATGATTGAAAGTAGCTGTAGCTGCCTGTACAAAATAAAACCAAAGAAGAGTGCATTTGAATAAATATATAAACCGGTGTTGTGATCGAGTCACTAAAATAGAGACTTGAATCAAGTAGTCATTTGAAATATTGACTCGAGTCGAGTCATCTTGTGTCATTAAATAAAAGACTCGAGTCGAATCCAATCATTTGAAATTCTGACTCGAGTCTAGTCCGCGTCATTTGGCTTGACTAAATCAAGATACTCGAGTCAAGTCAAGTAAACAATAATTGGACTCAAATCGAGTCCGAGTCAAGACAGGTTCTGACTCGATTTGAGTCCGAGTTACCAAAATATGTGACTCGAGTCTGACACAATTCGAGTCATTGGTTGTATGCGTTATGCTAGGCGCTGCAAAACTGGTTTCATTAATGGAAACAAGGACAGGCAACACGGTGGCAATCAACTTTTTCATTTTTGTAAAAGTGAAAGATTTTATCTCTAATAACAAGTCGAATCATTGGAATTGACCCAAGTTGAGTCATTTGAGATTCTGACTACAGTCGAGTCCGATTCATTTTGTTTCACTAAATAAAAGCCTCGAATCAAGTTGAGTCATTTGATTCTGACTCGAGTGCGAGTCAGTTGACCCGAGTCAAGTCGAGTAAAGAATGAGAATCGAGTCGAGTCAGAATCAATACGAGTCCCCGTCACCAACATATGTGACTCGAGCCTGACTTTAGTCGAGTTATTGACTCAACTCATTACAAAACTGATATTAACAGTATCGTTTTTATACCGATCCAGGTCTGGCGTTTACACTTATTACTGTCAATGTTGTATACCACCAATTCTAAACAGATAATACCGATCTTGAATGTATGAACTTGCACAAATGCATTGTTTAATTTGATTGATCACACAGCCACGCTACTTCTTATATGTATATTTCCTGATAAGGATGTTTAAAGTGAATATAAAGTGCAAATCTATTCGTATAATAAGGAAAATGTGTAGGTCCACATTAATCATTATAATCCTATATCTATAAGACTGGACAAAGATCTATATATTTTGCAACATCGCTATTTACAAAAAAGAAAATACAACAATGAAATAGTCAGTTCGAAGCTAAGTCCAATAAGCTTATGTAAAAGAATGGACGAAATATTAACAGATTGATTGACTCTGTATCTTGGTCCGTTTCAACGTTCATGTAATATGAGTCACAGTAGGCGTTTGTTATACCACTTCAACGGTGGTGTAATGATTTGAGCGACACGAGGCTATGATTTTCTCGACAGCAATGATCTGAAATAATCCTAGAAATGTGGTATAGGAACCTTTAGTAATACAATGGATAAAACTCCCATATGAATTTCATAATATTAATGGGTAGGGTGGGTCAAAATATACCTCCCTGGTGACAGCTGTATCCTTCTTTCCCCTCTGCGCCACATTTCAGCTACTGATCTATGCACATGGATACAACCTCGACTGCCGAAACGGTAACCATCGCGATTATTACAACTACTCCTTGTCAAAACATTACTACCACACAAATTCCATTGAGTAGTGACAATTTCTCAACAATTTTTCACGATATTTAAAAATGCACTAACCCAATCCAAAAGAAAGGATTCAATTCGGCAGCTTAAAATCTTTTGACAAATATTGAAAAATCGAGGGTGATTTTTGTTTACCTTTGAAAAGTTTAATTTGGATATAAACGTAAATAGCTTAGGCCAAACTAATCTTCGATTACAACTTTTCACTTTATCCATACATTTAATTAGTAAAGGTATTGCCATCGGAAATTTCTTTTTACTTTCTCTCGCGAAACGAAATTCCTTGGTGTAATCATTGACTATCGACTCTCTTGGAACCCCCACATCAACTATATTTGTAATAAATCCGCAAAATCCATTTGTATTCTTCATAAAATAAGGACTTTCATTCCAAAGCACTCATTATTGACAATTTATAATACTATTATACCTCCGTATTTTACTTATGGTTGTTGTATAAGGTGATTCACATTTCCTTCCATGTAAATAATAATAATAATAATTATAAACACTTATAATGCGCGTGTATCCGTCAAAAAGACACTCAAGGCGCAGCGACAAAACAGTGCAATGAAAGACAATTATACATTTATAACTAAATGTGGTTTTAGGGCACATTTGAAAGATAATAGAGTAGGTGAAATCTGAATATGTTCAGGAGGCAAGTCATTCCAGAGAACAGGTGCAGCAGAAGCAAAATACTGCTTACACACGATTAGTTATTATCTTGATAGAAAATAAACTTTTGTTCTAGGAGCGAAGTTGACGAGCAGGTGTATACGGGTACAATATACTTGACAGGTATGATGGTGATAACCCTGCATGGGATATGTATGCATACGTAAATATCTTGAAAATAATACGTTGAGGAACAGGAAGCCAATGCATTTTCTTTAGAATAGGAATTATATATTGGCTGGGTTTTGTCTCCGTGAATATCCTAGCCACGATGTGTTGAAGACAAAGATAGACAAGACATTTGGTTACTTGGTAGATCATACAAGAGAGAATTACCCATGTCAAGGCGGGAAGTGAAAAAGGCATAAACAAGTTGTTCGGTTGCGTCTTGGGTGAGAATTCGCATTAATTTAATTCAGAAACGTGACATGCGTATCACATGTGGTACGTAATACACTTATCCTACTCGATTGTTATTTTATAAATGTAATGTATTAACTATTTTTGATATTGCACATCTCCAAACTGCTACTTTTGTTTACCAATATTATAATTGTATTCTTCCTGCAAGTTTTAATAATTTCTTTGTGAAGAATTCACTTCACGTGTATCTAATTAGAGGTAATAATATGCATTCAATTGGCTATAATTTAAGTTTTTAAAAATCCACTCATCCAAACGACTGGAATTCAGTCCCTGTGTTTATTAAAGATTATAGCACACAGCATGTATTCAAACATAATCTCAAAATGTATATGTTACGTAAATATTACATAGCGTGTTATACCATTTTGTTTTAATTTTTTTTTAGTAAGATGCCCGTTTGGATTGTCTAGGGGACGACCCGTATATACGCTTTTTATAGATTATGTAATAACCCCTCAGCATTGAGAACTATATATCCACATTCTCGAAGCAACATTGCATTTTAATTATCTTCCACATTTATAATATATTGACTATGCTTTATTGTGCATCTATATGATTTGTATTGAAATGGTTGAAATATATTTTTTCAATTAAAATTGAACTGTGTATATACAAGACCGCAAGGCATGTATTGCTCATCACTACGGCAATGGGAAGAACTTGTTTGCCCTCTTACAAGAAGATAATACAGTAACCTATATACACATATCCACGCTATATACTGCGGAACCTTTCTTCGGTAGATTAACAAGTTTTATTTTCGCATGTTTGAAACTCCAACGTTAAAGATGTTTATCGGATAGAAATCCGAATCATATGCCTACAGGGTAGGCTATGGTATTTTTAAATTAAGTGGTCTAAATCAGGAATAAAAATAAAAATATCATGTCTCGTTCAGGTACAGTTTCATATACAGTTGTATTTACGTCTTCGTGTACCTTTGCACGTATGGTTTTACGTACGGTTTCAGAGGTTCCATGCAACGCTTTTAGCAGTTTTAACGTTTTTAAGCTGCTTAGCGGTTTCATCAGTTTTACCTGTTTAGTGGTTTATTTTTTTAGCGGTTTGAATGTTTTTTTTTAGCGGTTTTATTTTTTTGCGGTTTTAAAGCTTTTTGCGGTTTTAGTTGATTTAGTTATTTTAACAGTCTTATAGGTTTTGAATGTTTAGCGGCGGTTTTATCAAATGACCACGGGACTGAATAAGCCCTTGTCTGATTGGGCCCATGCCGTCCAATGTTAAACTGACCACGATTACATTTTGACACATGATTCCACTGAAATGCAACTAAAATTACTGTTTAATATTGATACAAGTATCGCGTTCCCACAATACATCAAGAAAACGGTTGGTATTGCTTATTCGTGGGGTGAAAATAATATTTTCTTCCAAGCAAAAGATAAATTAGATATTTTGTGAGGAATTCCGAGTACTTTTCTAAAACTCCCTGCCCTTAGTCATAGGTGATTGGGTTCGCGATGGATTGTGGAGGAGTAGCTGACAGCCATTTTGAAAACAAAAGTGGTTACCCATTTATATTGTTACATAAATGGTGGAAGTTATATCCATGTATTTAGATAGATCAGTGATATCATACCGTTCAGCCGTTAGAACCAGTGCAATACTAGTTATATTATCGTCTTCGATCTAGTCAGATTGTGCTTACAAGTGTTCAGATATATACGTGTCATGGTAATTGATTGCGTTGAGAGGGAAGAGCTAGTATGGACGTAGAATGGTTAATCGTGGTTCGAAATGGGTATCATGTTGCATACCATGCATGGGATTGACTTCAGAGATATTGGTGGCTATTAATTTGTATTTTCTTATGATATTCCTTGTAAGAGATAGACGGGGTAATGATGCACCTATATTCCAAAGGTGAACTGCTTTGTAGAAGCGTTTGCTTTCCACTAAATTCCTCCAATTTGGTTATTATTATATTCATATGAAATATGTATCGTGTAGTCGTACTATGTTAAAAAGTGAAATATAAATGGAATCGCAATGAATATTTAGGGGATAACCACTATGGTGCGAGGTCATTAATGTTATTTAAGACCGACGATGACGTCACTGGCGGGGATGCTGAGCAAACTGAGGTGGTGCTGATATTTACTGCCATCCAGGTGACGTCATGACAGGTCTTGAATAACATTAATGACCGAGTCACACTATATTTATCCACATTCATAAATATTTACTACATTTTTTGAAATATATCATGTTTTTGTTCGTGACAAAAACTGCAGTTGCTTTCATAATTATCCCAACGTATCAATGACGTCACCATCCGATTGGTGTTTCGCTGATCAACGGTGGACGTGCAAAAACAAAATAAAGTGACCAGTTATTTCAGATCATATTAAATTGAAAAGAAGAGTAAAATTTAAAATAACATTCATCGTCCTACAAATAATTTAGGCCTAGTTATTTTACTGATAATATGCTAAATAAGCATTTAAAAATAAAGGTCATATTCACAGACAATTTACTTGTCAACACCGTACCTGAACTTTTCAGATTGTGTTACATAACTATTGTTGTTTTCGTATATTACATACACTGTACTGTATATGTGTGGCTAGGCTACACTACACTACATAATTTGACACATTTTCAAGTTCAAGAAGGAACATGTAAGTGTCACACTCACACTAACAAGATAATAAATATATAGGCTATAACTTGAGGTGGTAAATTTGTAAATTTATAAAGGCATTAAAACATAATGTAATTGGAATCGCATTCGAGACTGGTCTCAAATAGATTTTAACAAATCATAATGAAAAATTATAAAATAACTGTTTATGAATGTATATACAGAAACGATTAATGATCACAGTAAGTTAGCCTTGTGGGTTGTTTCATATCTCACCGTTTTTATATTAAGTCCTGTCGTGACCTCTAAGAATGGTATTTTATGGCACATGTGTTTGGTTGATGCATCCTTATCATGTTCTAACGCCAATGTCAGGATCTGTTGAACCCACGTCGTACCTTAATATATAAAAGAAGTATACACATGTTTTTGTTAACCGTTTAATATGTTTAATATGTTTAATGAACGAATGAATGGGTTTCCCGGCCCTTTTCAACGCGGAGGTTATATGGGCTGCTAAAAACCTTTGATATACCAGTTACTGTCACTGAAATATAATCATTATCACTCCGTATTCGAACTCGTGACCTTGCGACCACAAGTCCAACCCTCTATCAATTGAGCTAAGCAAATGGAAAATGCATGGTAATTTCTTGCATTAATGCTGCACACTTGTCAGCCTACAATGCATAATTATGGCATGGAAATTACCATAATTGAAGTGCTTTGAGGTGTGACTTTTGGTCCTATATAGGAAAAGCGCTATATAAATCATCATTATTATTATTATTATTATAATTTATAGAATAATTATAGTTTAGATTTTAGCAATAATTCCTGTGAACTTTTAATAACTATGCATGATATCAACGTGATTAATGTTCCCCGGGTATATCACTGTGCCAACTTCCAAGTATTAAATCAATATGACATATAGCTCGTAAGATACAATATATGTGACCTGGTACAACGAAAACGGCGTAAAGTCGCACATGTTCATTTGGAGATAAATGAATCTACAAAAAAAAATCTGAAATATTTTTTTTTGTAGGAAAAAACTTTTTTTTCTCAAAATATGTTTTTTTTATTTACTCAAAATACATACCAGTGACAACAATGACATATGTTGCAATATCGTTTTACAGATGGTTTACC
>JAODAI010025794.1:0-12639 GCA_027575025.1 Scotoplanes globosa | reverse complement strand
TCTGCTTTAGTGATTGTTTTATATTATTATGCATCCGTATGTCAGTTTAAATAATCCTGTGGACTTGTCCTTTAATGGACGGTCTGTTGTGCATCACCGTCTGGTAATGTGCGACACATGTATAAGCAATCCAGGTAGTAACGCACGATAAACCATTCATTAACCTTGTTGATTTATATATAATAATAATAATAATAATAATACATATTTATATTAGCTCTTTTCTGCTTAAAACCAGAAAATCACAGCTCAAAGTTCTTTATAAAAGATAATATTACACAAATATAATAATGGTTCATGGAAATTTGCCTTAATTGTAACGAAGTGAGAATAGATAAGTTGTTGTTGTTTTAAGTGATAAGTTTAAAGTGACATCATAAAATGTGTCAAAGTATCACATACTTTGATCCTCTCCGGCAACCGATTTCAATGTGTTGCAGCTGCAAATGCAAAATATTGACTTCCATAACACGTGATGTCATAACTCGCCGGGTTGTACTAATTTATCATACTGGACGAGCGCAGGTTGCGATAAGGTTCATAAGAATGAATCACTGAGATAATCAATATATTGAAGCTGGTTATATATAGACCCACAAAAAGTAACTACAATTATTTTAAACTGAATCCGGAATTTCACCGGAAGCCAATGTAAATCATAAAGAATAGGTGTAATGTGATTACGTCTTGGTAACTTTTAACAATAATACTCACACTTTTAATCACATTTTTCATTAAAATTTACCTGAAATTTGTCAAAACCATCACTCCCGTTGTAATTGCAAACCATAGAGGTTCTGCGCCCGATGTCATTTCGTGGAATTTATCAGCATATATAATATACAAATAACAATGACTATACCAGTGGTGATTGGATGATTAAAGAGACGACATGGACTACAATGATATAAACAATGATACAAATAATACAGAGCCACGTTAAAGGGTTCATAAAGTTATTTTAATATTAATTGATATTATAGAGTAGAAAATGATCTACCAAATGCTTTAAACTGGAGTCAAATCGGACATTCCATTCTCAATATATTGATGTTTGAAATTTTCAAATTTAGGACGCCTTACAAACGTCTTTATCAAGACTATTGTGACGTATGGTCCTTACAACTAAAGTACAGAAATGGCCTGTTAAATGGTTTGTAAATACGTTTTCTCCAAAAGTCTACGTACGATATTGTTCAAACTTGGTATGAAGGTTGACCCCAATGCATATAATATTTGTGTAAATTTTGGTGGAGGTCAAAGGTCATTTGAGATCAAACACTAAAACCACGTGTTTGGTAGATAATTTTCTGCTCTATAATAGCAATTAACATTGAAACAAACTTTACAATCCCTTTAATAAAGATAGCTTTATCAATATAATGAAATTAAAAAATCTGTAAATTTGATTTATACTGTATTATACTATATTATTTATTTCCTAGCAACACCGCAGCACATTCTAGAGCAGGTGTTGTATTATGTTAACGTAGTCATACATACATTATGAACATACTTAGTAATTAATGTACTTGGTGAGTATATACCGTGTACTTGCTTTTGAATATCAAGTTAACTGATTACTACTGTATCGGTGTGCACTGTGCAGCTTGGTAAACACGTACTGTGTATGGTAGATACTGTTCTTGGTGAGCAGGCACTCTACCGTGTATGAATACTTATTTTACTAGGTGTGTATGACGTACTTGGTGAATACTGTGCTATGTGAATAGTGTACTTGCTGTAGTTGTTAAAGGGTTCAGAAAGTTTTTAAATAATGTTATAGTTGATATTACAGAGTAGACAATTATTTACAAACTGCTTCAAACTAGAGTCAATCGGCCTTTAGGCTGATCTCAATATATCGATGTTTGAAATTTTCAATTTAATTAAAGAACGTCTTTATCAAGACTAAGGTGACGTAGGATCCTTACAACTAAAGTACATATGTAGCCTGCATGGTAAATGGCTTGTAAATACCTTTTCTCGAAATTTAAAGTCCGACAACGTCCAAACTTGGAATGCAGGTTGACCCCAATGCATACAGGTATTATTTTTGATGGAAGTCGAAGGTCATGTCAAACACTGAATACGTAGTTTCGGTGCTTGACCTCAAATGACCTTTGACCCCCACCAGAAAGAACACAAGTTTTGTATGCATTGGGGTCACGAACCTTCATGCTAAGTTTGAATAATGTTGAACCTTAACTTTTAGAGAAAACGTATTTACAAGCCATTTACCAGGCTGTGAGGACCCTACGTCACTTTAATCTTGATAATTCTTTAATCAAATTTCGTTTTGAAACTGAAAACCTCAAACCTCAAGTATATTGAGAACGGAAAGGCCGATTTGACTCTAGTTTTAAGCATCTTGTATATAATTTTCTGCTTTATTATACCAACTAACATTATTTACAAACTTTCCTATCCCTCTATTAATGTTGAGATAGCTACGGTCCATAAATCTAAGGATTGCTTGTTGGAAGTGCCGGAACCACTCCATTTTAAGTCCTTAAGTAAGACATTTAATATTGATTTGTTTCTTTCTACTCAGGTGTATACATGGGAACATCCGAGGTGTTACTTGTCAATTGACTTATTTATTGCAGCCAGACGAGATCATCAATGCCACGGGGTAATACTGTTAAAGCGCTTTGATGTCTTATTGAGATGAAAAGCGCCATATAAAAGAGTATTATTATTATTAGATATACAGTACTTGGTGACAATTATACTCGGTGAACACTGTACTTAGTGGATAGTATATGTATACTAGGTGAATAGTATGTACTCCGTGATGATGTACTTGATGAGTACCCTCTAATGATGTCACTATCAGCTTGACAACGGTACAATCTAGGTGCATACTTGGCTGCACGGTCGAAATAGCCCACCAATATCATATTTGTGTCAGCTTTATTAATGCAAATAATAGTGTAGAAAAGTATAGTGTTGAAAAGCGCATCCACAACATAGCACCATGAATCGGTATGATCGAGACATACTTTTTTCGTAATATGAAAGGAGTTGTATTTATTTTCGAACTTGTATATAATTTACGCGTCCCTGCCTCTGAGTATAGTTAATGATCTGTAGTTTAATATTGGTTGAGTAATGGACCTACATGTGGTTATAGCTCAACGTATCTGAGTATTATTCAACCACTCAAATTTCTCTTCAAGGTTTTGTAAAATGACAAGAGATACCCATCCTACTGTTGACTTAACATAACCGCTTCCTTAAATATACCGAGTACTCGGCAATACATATTGTGTCGTGAAACACTGATAAATAGGTCGATACATAATTTGGCATAATGGATTACTGATCCAGAAATCATTGAAGGAATTTTGCAAAGTTGGCGTTTGCTAGCACTGTGCATCGCTAAGTTCAATTCCAGTTGTTAGATAGAAACATCTGTCACATGACATACATTCTTAACTTTTTAATTAGATGATTTTATTACAAGGGAGCCCCACGTTAGATTAGCGTCTCGTATGTTATTTGTCACCCATCAATGTTATATTATTATTACTTATATTGTACATTAAAATACCACCAATACACACAGATTGTAGTTCTGACACAGAGCCTGTATATGTTAGTATGATGCATTTTCATTCAACATGTATAGCACGAACGAGTTTATTTTTTCTTATAGGTTGTATATACCAAGTTTGTTAAGGAAACATTACAAGAAGTACTTCCATTATAAAATCATAGCAGGGTATGCTATGTTTACTCACATCAATGATTTGAAGTTCGTCAAATGGCTCATCGATCTAATAATAACAAATTAAAATAAAATAAAACATAAGAATCTCATAAATTGACAAACAATGAATTATAACAATGAATAAGGTTCAGGTTACGGCTATAATAATATATACACATACACATAATGAATAGGGATAATACCAGGTTATTGTTACCGTATACTGACCATGTCGCCAGGATTTCATTTTTTCGACTGAAACTACAAACGGTTCTAATGAAAGATAACTGGTTTTCTACTGGAGGCTTGTACATTTTTAACACAGGCACATACATGCCAACATATGCCAAAATATTTCCCAGATAAATTTAGCAACAGTTCCCAATGGAGTGGTGGGCTTTATCCACATGGTGTAGCATCGACCACGCCGCTGGCGTTACCATGGTGCATGATTAACGTCGTTTAAGTACAATATATAATTTTAAATGTCTCAAATATCGCATGCTCGAGCATCAGTTTTATGAGCCAGTTTATATCATATGACATACATACGCACATGGATAAAATAGTGCGGATATCACATACAGTACTAAACCATCAGGTGGTGATTACTTCAGGAGAAAAATATATGGTTAATTATATGGTTCATCGATCTAATAATGACAAATAAAATAAGAAATAAAAATAGGAATCTCATAAATTGATACACAATTAATTAAAACCACGAATAAGGTTCAAGTTACGGCTACAATAATATTAAAAGTTATTACCACTTCTTAATTTAAGAACACACATGACCATGTAACATATATATTTTCAGACTGACACTGGCATCACTCTGTAAGGATTTGATCAATGTCCTTCTTTCTTTGTCAATAAAATAGCATCCATTATATTATTACCGGATAATTATTTCATTAAAAATGCATTAACGACGACGACCTTATAAACTGCTTAAGACGGTTACATGTGGTATAATTGTCATATACGATCCGGCTCAACTCTCCTCACATGCGTCATATGTCATTGGCGAATCCTGTTATATATGGGCCTATGCAAAATACACGATAACACAAACCCACCATCTCTCTCTCTACCTCATGTATCCCTAAAAAGGGGTGAGGAAGAATGCACTAACTAACTGCAGCCAAATATAAGATATATTTACATTTAAATAGTCCCTACCTGTATCTCAACTTGCGTTCTCAGTGCAAAGTCTGTCCATGGGTCGATGGGAACTGAACCAGGGACGCAGGTTCCCCACTCATCACACTACAGGAAGAAGGAACAATACAAAATATAATTATAAAATAAAACTGTTTTTGTGATATAAATTACTCTGCATACAGTATCTACAAAATATCGACTGAAAGTAGTTACAGCCTAATATAAACCTACTATTTTGTACTAGTGGTCGGTACCTACATATTATTCTATCTCCTCACATATTGCTTAATAACCATGAGGACTTGGAGCAAATTATTATATCTTGGATTGAGTATTTTAGTTGCTAGGCAGCTCATGGGTTGACTTTCCCTGCTGGTTTTGTGATTGGGTGCAATGATATAGCAGCTAACTTGATCCCGACCAGCGTAAAGGGATGTATCGAGTTATTGGTATATACTTTCGGCGACTTCTAAATACTATATTATCTACTTTACATATTATATACATGATATATTTTCTACTTAATCCATTTTATTGTCACGAGAGTGGGTGACTGTTGCTAATCCACGTTGTTGCTGTTAACTGTGCTATTCATGCACTTACTGTATTCGAGTTGTGAAGCTTTTGAGCTTTAACAAACTTTCACTTGTTCGTACTATTCCTCATCGGCCAGGTATTATTTTTTTAATACCTTATTCTAACTATCTAAGTTAACCCTCTAGATACCAGCAGAAGATATAGTACAGTGAAAATTATTTCCTCCTGTATTTGGACAATAAATGGCATAATTGTTTTTTGATATATCGGTATAATTTTAATCTTATAACCTTGTGACCTACTTTTTATTTTTGTTGCGCTGGAGCAACATCGGTAACAAATATACCTGTTGCACCTGAGCAACATTCATGTTTTTGTTACACTGCAGCTACATTGGTAAGTACAAGACAGTGTCTCAAGTATAAACACAGCCCATATGAAGAACGGTGGGTGTGGGAACGAGCTGAGACGTACTTGCGGACATGGGCGGCGATCACGGGGGACAGAGGGGACATGTCTCATCCAATTATTTTAGTGGGGATATCATATCAAATATCCCTCCCCCCAATATATAGAGGCATGTAAAACAAAATATGTAATAATATACATTTTCACTATGAATAATAGTGATATTATTCATTAGCAATCCTGGAAATCGTATTTGTTAACATATATCACACCATGTTACTGGTAGGTAATTTAAAATTTAGCTCAAAATATAGATGATCTGTGATTGCTATGATTCACCAAATCGCTTGGCATCGCCCCTGGACCCCAACAGCGGACCATAGATGTCCCTTATAACCATGGCGAGCTACACAAAATCACGCGTGCGGCGACCACGGGGAGACATGGGGACATAGTATATCTATAACACAGCTATCTTACCACTTTACAAACATTAATGTATACAAACATGGATACAACTGACCTACTAGTATATGTTTAGCCCAGGCCCTGTAACGTCACTCCTCCATCACGTGACCATGAATAGCGCTAGCCCATACTATATACACCCTATGATAAACCAATAGTTCATAATGTAATGTGGTAAGTATATTATTATAGACCCAATAACCATTGCTGATTCTTAGACTCTCTCTCTCTCTCTACCTAGCGAATCCCTAACAATGGGTGAGGAAGAATACTCTAAATAACAGCAGCATCATTGGCCAACAATGTCCACCTTCCTCTATCCAAAGGCATGGGTCTCTAACCTCCATACCCCAAGCGGGCTTAAATTCCCTTTCAACACAGCCCTTCCATCTTAATCGCGGCCTCCCCTATCCCTTCTACCAGCTTCCATGTGCGACATCGCCATTTTGGGGATCCCCCCTACTCCCAATAATTTTATTTGGGGAAATAGCGGCGACAGTGTTTCACAGACAAGGGGAGCCGACCATCCTCGACAGGAGGCCATAAACATCCAATTTTGAACAGATAACAGTAAAAGATAGGAAAATTTCCCGGACTTATTAAAAAATCTCCGATGGAGAGAGAGCTCCCTAATGGGGTCCTCAACAAATGGCGTGCATAGGAATTGTGAGGGGGTGGGGACTAACTTTTTGAATCCCCCGACGCTTATGTACCTCAACTTTTTGGGAACGCTCCACGCCGAAAATAACACACATATTTTGAAACGCAACCAATCATTTCCCCAATACCATTATATAGCAAAATTAATGATGGCGCTTTGCGCCTAACTAGCACCGTTATTATCCCTATCCTCGTCTCATTTCCCCATTTTTTTGTACATCACAGCATTTTTTCGACACTTCGCGCCGAATAAATATCACAATTAGCCCTACACACCTATATATTTACACAAAATCTTATATACAATATTTGTTCACCCGCTTGGCGCCGATATCACCATATATTTCCCCTGAGTCCCTAACTTATTCACTTTCCCCCGACTCGGTCTCATTTCTCCCGACTGATTGTGTAGGTGGGGGGGGACATATATACGCTGTAGTATCCTTCTACCGCTGGCGTCGTTGTACCAATTGATTGGCATACAGACGCTTCGCCACTGGCCACCAACACTCCGGGGACCTTGACAGTCCCCTGTACCCCTGCCCAAAATGCGAAAACCAGATCGCAAGGGGAGGACTGCCCTAGTAAGGAGGAATGCACAATCATATGTAAACCAATATATACAGTGGCATTGCCAAACACCATAACTCAGGGGTGCAGGTGTTAGGGGGGAGGTAAATTAACACCTTGGCAGTATATCATTAGACATACGTGCCCTTATATTTTCAAATTTTCATAAGGGTGGGAGGCCTACCTGCCTCTTGAATAACTGCCAAGTGAAAATCTAACATAGTCTAGACTATAGTCAAATATTAGTACCGGTAAGTAATACTGGTCTTATCAATTGAAGATAGCATTTTGCCATTCCAAAATACATATATTTTAAATGAAACACAACTTAACAGATTGTGTACATCTGTGTCTTTTCTTATTTATGTGTGATTTATCTCTAAAGCAATCGGTTCTAAATTATTAAGCTGGTTGATTATTTAAAAGACGGTGTTGCAACTGTTGGTTCATTGCCATGATGAATTGACAATAATGCCATACACTTTACATGCATGCAGTGCATGTTTAACTTCAGAGGCAGTGTAGCACCGGCCTGCAATGCATAGCATTCACGAAATTAAAGGTGAAAGGGCATACTAAATTATGAATAGTGTGTACGGATCAGAAACCACCCACATGCTCGCTCAAATAAATTTAATTTCATTTTTTTATTGGGGCAGAGCAGTTGTTGATATTATCGTCAATTATGTAGGTATACAGTATACATGTTATCTTAAAATGTTTTGCAATTTCACAGTTAGTTAATATACTGTAATAACTGTTTTACCAATGCCGGTCCTTTGTCTTTTTCAAGGATTAGATAAAATTTTCTATAAGCATATATGGAAAATAAGCCTGATAACATAAAACGTACAACTATGATAAATAAGCGTATCAATGGTGGTTTAAGGGGGATTGGTATGTTTTCTTTTGCTAAAAGTCTTAAAACTACTTGCGTCAAATTAGATTTAGATGACTCTCATAGACAATGGATATATCTGTTTCATGATGTTTTGAGTAGACTGAAGATTTTTTGATTTTTTCAGTATAATTTTACGGGTAATGATGTACTATACACATTTCTAATACTTTTATTAGGCAAGTCTGTGAGGTATGATAAGAGTATAATTTTTATCATCCAACTGATAATTATGGTAATCAATTTGTGTTGAATAATAGTCATATTACAATTAATAACAATATTGTATAGTAGTCTCCGTGGACTAGCGGGATTTATCTGGATTCACAATCCTATGGTTGAGAGTTCGAGCCCTTGGATTCACGATTCTATTGTTGAGAGTTCGACCCCCGTAAGGGCCACTAGTTGACGTCGGGAAGGGTATCCTGTTATAAAATGCAAAGTCCTACTTATAAAAAGTCCTTGTGTTAGTATGTACCGTCTAAGCCTCGTAACGGGAGTGGCAGCCTTCGACACCTTCATTGTTTACAATGAAAGCTTATATACTGGAGAAGTGTATCGTGTTTCTAACTTTTGCAATGACCAAGGGTCAATTATTCAGTTACATTTTTTTTAAAGAACTACAATTTAGACAGATTACCAGATTTGACTTATTGTGGTATTCTCTCAGCAATTCCATCACATTGGAAGTTGTGTAGAGGTACTAAAATTGATTACAATGACAATATAATAAGACGTATTCAATTCGAATGGTTCCAAAGCCTCGAAAATGTATTTATTCACAATTGTTTAAAAACAAAATTACCACCCTTAGGACTATTGTGAGATGGGAGGAGAATATTTCTGAGTTCAATTTTGACTGGAATACTATTTTTAATCTTCCTTACATCACAGTTCTCAATTCCAAAACGCAATTTCTGCAATTGAGAGTTTTGCTCGGAATTTTGGGAGTTAACCAGTATTTGAAAAAGATTAAAAATAAAGACTCTTCTCAATTTTATTTTTGTAACGACCACGATGAAACACTGCTTCATTTATTTTGGACCTGCTTTTATACTCATGATTTTTGGAACGCTATTGCCAAAAATGTTTAAAACATCATTATGAATTTACGTTATATGAAATTTTCTTTGGTATTACTGATGACATTATGCATCATATAATTTTTGATTCTTTATGCGAAAGATTATATATTTACCTGTAAATATAATCAAACCAAGCCTACTTGCATATGTTTTAGTTATATATTTAAGTTTAATTTAGAAGTTGAATGTTCAATATTAAAAAGAAAGAATATGGATGATGTAGTAGCGAAATTCCATGATTACATTTATTAAACTTTTTTACTGATTAAAAAAAATATTTATACATTATGTAGATTCTGTTTATGAATCGCATATGTTATATAATTAGTTACCATATTTAAAATATGATTAGATCAACCCATTACTTATTTGTTTATTTAAATATGAATTATATTGGTTGTACATTATTATTGTGTGGATTGAGATAGAATATAATATATACAATGGGGGAAGTGTTCATTTTACCCCCATACAGTCCTGTAGAAAAAAATGTCTACGAGACTCCACAATATATATATAAGTATAGGCTACAGTGTGCTTACATTATGTGTGTGAATCTATAATTATGTTGTCTTATCAAAATCACAGCATAAAAACTCATATGTAGACCTATGTTCCATTCAGATCGCACTCACTCGTCCCATTTAAATATATGGTACTTGGATAAGTCGAGATAGCCCAGTGGGTAAGGCAGCGACTCGTGATTGTGAGATCGCGGGTTCGGATCCCAGCGCTGCTTCTGGTTGTCTCGCACTGATGACAATAGGTTGATGTCAGGAACGGTATCCGATCACTAAGGGCTACAATCGTTTCATAAAAGCCCTTGCGTTAGTAAGGCACCGTCTAAGCCCCGCAAGGGGAGTGACAAGACATTAAACAACTTCACTGTATAGGTATACTATATAAAAACATGTATACTAACTGAAGGGTGGATGTCAATTGTTAATCCCACACGTTGCGCAGGTATACAGTTAGTGTTCTTAGAACACTCTTTCGAGTGTTAGTGGTATCCAGGTTTTCGTTTCATATCGACGAGGTACCATATAGTGGTAATATACTCTACCATGCATGGTCCATGCCAATCCATTTGTAGTTTTATTGTAGTAGCATCTGTGACAACCAACCTTTGTGACTTTCATCACCCCTCTCCCTCTGTTATTACACATACAGATTCTGCTAAATACCGTGCAGCCAGATGGTTTGTCCTCTGATTTATCTACTACAATGTTCCTGTTCATATTCTTTATAAGAGGGAACAATCACTAAATGGTAATATATTGCATTGTATCAATGATGCAAACACAATTGTAATGTTTTAAGAATGTTGCATTAATTGTTAATTTATTTCTAGCACGTGAAGATAATTCGTGTCTTGCCGATATGTATTTTAATTAATGAAACGGTTATTCTTATTATTTTAAATTGATATTTCAATACTATATATTCTAAGTTAAGTCATTTTTTAAAATTCACGAGCAATTTTTACAACAAGCCAATGAGGAGCCAGCTATTATACAATTATTATTATATAACTTATAACTTATGAATTATTAATATAATATAATAAATACTGAAATAAAAGCAAACTAATCATCCTTACTTCCGAACAATCTGCGTCTGCACTAAGATGAACGCATTCATTTACGAGGCTGTCGGCTACGTGCACGTAACATAGCCATACCAATATTATCTGTATAAAGGGTTGAATATTGAGGAACAATAATGTTAGAAAATTAATGTAATACTAATTGACATTGTTCAATTGAATAATCGTCTAGTAATATTAGAACAATTCAGAGATGAGAATCACGAGCAATAGCCAGTCTATACGTACTATGATTACCATGGTTACTAAATGGCTACTGGTTATTTAACGTATATTACGGCGATACGACACCACATGCTCCAGCATATATCGCCCTGAAAGAAGCGTTGCGTCCATCCCCAAAACCACAAGGACGACCAATCACAGCCCTATTAGAAGTAATGTTATGGGCCTCTGGCGGGAAGATTAGCTCAACAAGGCTAACAGAGTTACCATATTAACGTTTTATTATTATTAATATTATTATTATTATTCGCAAAGAAGAGATCTGAACATCCATAACTTTCACGATGCAATAAATCTTGTGCAAGATCGTGACAGTTGGATGATAATTATCACAGAGCATGTCGTTCTGAGTATTGCAACATTACAAATGTGGTATTTGAACCTATTATTGATGATTGAACAATCATGATGAATTGGTTGATTAGTACGTCACTATTGTCAGTCTGTTTTAGACCTACCCTGCAAACATATTACGTATAATTAATACGTGTCTGTACCAGTTATGTAGTAATAATACAAAGCAGTGTCATAAATATGTGGACTTATAGTTTAGTTTATGCCAAGTAATGATCCAGTACGTATAACAGTTTACGTAATAATAACAACGTAAGTGATACGCTACTATTGCGTAACTGTTACATTATTGTTACCATTTAGGTTGTGGCGTAGTGGTAAGCGCTACGCTCTTGTATATACCACTGCGACCGGAGTTCGATCCCCGGGTGGACGTGCAAATGGGATGACCGCCTATGACTAGAGGTTGTCCTGGCACCCCGGTTTTCCGCTTTATATACCATTGTCCGTTCGTTACGTCACAGTGCCTTCGGGAAGATTAGCCAATGGCCAACGAACTTACCTGCCATGACATGTTGAAATCAAAATATATGAAAAACGTTCATTTCCCGTGGTTGAATAGTTACGTAAGAGCACCTTAGTGGTTCCGCATCGGCGGTTATCTTCGCGGTTTCGGGTTTGTGCGCATGTGGGCGCTGGTAGTGACGTTGCAGAAACATTACAGTGATGTTGATTGGCCGACACATGTGTTTACAAATACTAAGGTATCCCAGAATTGGAAGTAGGCCTAATATAATACTGCTAAATTCGATGAAATGCAATCATTACGTTATCTCTAGCATTGTGTAACTGATATGAAAATATTACGGACAAATTTAGATTCGCACAGACTGTTGAAACAGTGAATTAATCGGCATATTGCAGGAGTCGAGGAGTCGAGATAGCCCAGTGGTAAGGGTAAGGACTCGTGATTGTGAGATCGCGAGTTCGAATCCCAGCGCTGCTG
>JAODAI010025683.1:0-12646 GCA_027575025.1 Scotoplanes globosa | reverse complement strand
TTAATCAAATAGTGGTTTCCAACAATATGATTGGCCAATGTATGAAAATCTGCCAAAACCCTGCTGGGAAAAAAAATTGCGCTGCCCGGCCGTTCGGCCCGCTACGAACACATCTCCCGCACGTCTTACATAATCGACAACGGTCTTTCATAATCTGAACTCATAATTTCGAAAATGCTGCAACAGAAAGTGGGTTTTCGTTAATGGTCGTTACCTGGTGGACCTCGCCCGTTTCGAGTAAAATTGGAGTCATTATTTGATGTACTGCTCAGTTCGAATTATTGATTGGATTCTGAAATCTAAATACTATTAAGCGGGCAGCGAGATTTTTATTACTAATCGAATTTGCATATTCACAAAATTTGAGAAAACGGGAGAATCAATTCAAGTTAGAAAACAAGGTTTAGGGTTAGGAATTTCTCCAAATTATCATCCTCCTGCCATAAATCGACAACTGTCTTTCATAATCCGAACCTATGATATAGGGAAATGTATCAGAAAGTGATCTTTCAGCGAGCGCGGTGGGCGTCACCCGTTTCTGCAATGTGATTGCTCTACACCATCAAATTCCCCGTCACGGCAGTCTGTATCTTGGAAATTACCCTCGATTCGACTTGTACAAAATTCGCAAGCGGACCTGAAAGCAAATGACATCACTCGTTCCGTTGGTGGTGTGCACGATCATCAAATAAAATGGTGATACCAGCAATAATCACGGAATAGAAGGTGGTTGCGGAACTAGCGATCCCATAAATGGGAAGGGTATTTTCTATGCACATCACCGCGGAAATGGAAGAGGAAAACACCGAAAGCGAATTATGTGTGTTTAGTAGGTACAGTATATGCCAGATCGGCGTCTTTCTAAGAATAACAATGGTAAGTCTAAAATAATGATCACAGAAGCATATAGGTTTCACGAATAGGCCTAAACATTGTTCATCCGTCGATGTCGGCTGAAACAACAGTGTTTGAAAAGTGAACGCATCACCGTCAGCTTTAGGTAATCTGTATGAAAACCCGAGTGTAATTAAGATGTAAGCCCATCGCCAAAGCAACGGTGACGTCATTATACGACCATACTCCATGTTGTACGCCACAATGCCGGGTTGCATTTTAATATTTGTGGGACAGTCCTCGTAACTTATAATGATGGTATTATAGGAATACATGTATACGGGTAGGTGATTCATTTTTACGTCCGGTCTGAAGTGAAGTCAACATTTCTTTGTCATCCATGAGATTCCATGGCTCTAAGGATTTAGGAGTAGGCTGTGGCGTAATGGTAAGCGCTACGTCCTTGCACCACTGTGACCGGGGCTCGATCCCCGGCCGGACGTGCAAATGGGATGGCCATGTCTACGACTAGAGGTTTACTCCGGGCACTCCGGTTTTCCCCTCTACCCCCTTGTCCGTTTGTTGCGTCACATGGCCTTCTGGAAGATTAGCCAATGGCTAAAGAAGTTACCCTGACACGAAATGTTGAAATAAATAAGGAAGTTGTTCAGGCATACTTGTTCAGGAAGTTGGAAGTGTGCCCAACATATAATGTCACCCTTCATGTCCTTATTTAAAGAACTTGGGGGACATGGGTCAGTTAGGTATAATCAGAGGTCGGTTAGCTTGACTAATATACTAGTATTATCTGTAAATTATGAAGTCAATTATTATTAAGGATCACATGGTTCAGTTTTTGGATAATAATTGATGGATTGATTATGTTTCCTGATCCTTACCAGCACAGAGGTTACATGAAGTACCAACGCATTTGATGCACCAGTTATAGAGCCACTGGAAAATAATCAATCATCACTCGCAATTCGAACTCTGCGACCCTGCAATCGCAAGTTCAATGCTCTATCAACTGAGATAACAATTCCGACAAAAGTCGATTAGCTCAGTTGACATAGCGTGGGACGTGTGGTCGTAAGGTCCTGATTTCGGATATGAAGATTATAGTCCAGTGGATATAACTGGTATACATCAATAACCTCTGCAATGAAAAGGATCAGGGAAAATAATCAACCAATCAACCATTTATTTAATCAAGGCTATTAATAGTATTCTTAAGGAAGAACATTGCTTGCCTTACTAATTAATATTATATCACTTCTTGATGGATGATGTTGGTATGTGGGTGCTCACAAGCCTGTTGATGTTTTTATACTTTTAAAAGGCTTTGGATAAAGTGTATCCCAGCCTAATATGTCCATACAATATTGATTGATTGATTTGTCCCTTCCTATCTCTCTCAATGAATGAATAGGTTTCCTGGCCCTTTTCAACGCAGTGGTTATATGAGCCACCCAAAGCCTTTGATAGTTAGAGCCACTGAAATATAATCATCATCACTCCGGATTCGAACTCTAAGTACAGTGGCTGGGTTGAGCCACCCAACGCCTTGACATAGCAGTTATAACCACTGAAAATATAATCACCATCACTCAATGTATTCGGACTTATGACCTTCCCACCACAAGTACAAAGCTTTATCAACTGAGCTAACTGGTCGGACAAAGTTAATTCGTGGGCGTAGGTGTATATGTATGACTGCATAATGGTGATTATCAGCAGTCACGGTGTTATTCGAGGAACTACGTGGAGACCAGTGCTTTTTGTTACTTATATTAATGATTTAGAGGATGTTCTTGTGGTTTCAAGAATTAAGCAGTTTGCTGATGATATTAAGGTGTATATAAAAGTGACGTATCTGAGGTACTTACACTTTTGTGAAATTTTGTATAAAAAGCTACACTATGATATTTGGAATAAAGCGCCAGTTACTAGTTATCAATTAATGATTAAGAGTTTCAATGAATGAATGAATAGGTTTCCTGGCCCTTTTCAACGCAGCGGTTATATGAGCCAACCAAAGCCTTTGATATACCAGTTAGAGACACTGGAATATAATCATCATCACTCCGGATTCGAACTCGTGACCTTACGATCATAAGTCCAACGCTCTATCAACTGAGCTAACCGGTCAGACAGGCCAACATTTTTTGCATAGAGGAAATTTGTGAACACAAACTTGGCATGAAATTGAATAAAATGTTGTACCAGATTGCATGTGAGGACATTTCGATATCCAAAAAAATTATATACGTTCCACCCCAACCAAGGTGGCGCTCCGCTTAGATGGTGTCTCAGACAGGTCAGTGGAATACACAAATCAGTGACATGCATACCACCCTTTTTCATTACATGTCATATAATTGTGAGTTCTATCATCTTTAAAATAGTGTGGCCATTGAATGGATATATTGTTGTAAACATTAATGATATTCAATCAATACCCATGTGGTCGGCAGGTAGGTCTATAATGAACATGTGTCCACATGTGTCCGGTACAAAAAATAATATATAAAATATGTATATTTTCAGTTAAACATCTGTGTCCATAGATGCCAGGAAAACGCAACTAAGCACTTCGTTTCTCAAAAACTTCGGCCCCAAAACTTCGGCCCCAAAACGCTTGCAAGGCGCTCGCAAGTTCGGGCTTTGCCCGAATTCGGCGCCCCCCCACTTTATAAAAATCCTGGATCCGCCCCTACCTTATCACTTCTAACCGTAACAAGTTATCCAATCACATTTTGCTATATAATTTCATCTTATATTCTGTGACAGGGTCAAACAAGTTCAAGAATAACAAGTGAACAATGTTGTTTGTATAATAAACACTTTTTATTTACATTGATATATACAAGATTAACAATAGAAAACTGGAATAAATTCCCAAAGTTAAAAATAACAGAACACTTTGCAAGCTAATGAAAGACACCATATTTGTTTCCCTAGAATTAAACAATATAGAATACATTTTTAAGTTAATATTTAACATTTTAAAAAATGTCCGGAGTCCGGTTTCTATATGCTTCCGCCTTCTTATATGACATCTTGGGCACCATATTAGGTTCATGTCCAAGCAAGTTCTCTTCAAATTTATTCCATTGTATAGTTAACAATATAAGTGGTTTATATGGACTGCAAATTTGTTGTTAACAGTACAAGATAGAACACACTGCATGCATGTATAGTATGTGGGCATTCTACACAGTGCAGTGATGCGAGTGCAGTGATGTGTGTCCAGGTTAATCCAATCATGGAGTTATCAACTCCATCCAGTATTGATTTTGTTTTGACAACAAACAACATAATACCTGGTCTGCATGGCATATGTCATCCAGCGCAACAATAGAGTGGAAACAAGGAGAATATCCCTGTTAAATCCATGCTATATTCCTGGAAGCAAATGTCGGCCAAAATTTTGCAGTGCACATGCCCGTATAAACTGATGTAACATCCCCTGTATAGTGGGGCCATGCACACTAATCTGAACATACCCGGCTAAACTGTAGCAATCTCCCACGCCGGGGACCGATAACAAGTGGATAACTTTATTGAATGATTTCAAGGCTAAAACTAGCATCAACTTCAGAACGAATATTGGCAAACAGTCCCTTCTGTGGTGTAGTGCCCCCTCATATAATACTATTTCAGTATGAATAGTATCATTTCAATTATTTTAATTCTAGTAATTGTTGTACATAAAACACATTAGTTCAGTAAACCTGTTCACTATCAAGAAGATAAGTTACGACATAATTACTAATTAGCCCAACCCAACACCATGCATAGATGTAATTAAACTATAAAAAGTAGTTTTGAGCCACCCATACTTTATCAGAAAGACATACAAATATTTAGTGCAGAAGTTGCCCTAGGCCTAGTTGTTATATCTCAAAATGGTGAACATTAAAATTACCCTCAGCCTTCGTTGATTACGTTGAACGGCTCATTAGTAACCTAGTGGTTTCATTGCGCCTTCCCCCAAATATTTTCCTAGTTGATAATCACTGGACATAGAATAATTTACAAAGTCTTCTTTGATATGACCCGACTTCCAGTGGGCTCGAACCCACGTGAAAGTGAAACCACTACCCAATCTCTCGACCGCTGCGCAAACACTAGCCGTACGGAACTATGCATCGATCCAGTTTTATTCACTGAATATGACAACTCTTGGGATTATTTTCTACTTTTGCCTTTCCTTTACCTGGAGTCCTTAATAGTTAATTAATGACTATGCCAAAGTTTATCAAAGACTCCATCCAATCTGACCCAGTGATTTCCAAGCCATTTTACTCGAAATTCTACATCTTAATCTCCACAGAATCAACGAGGCTCCCATATTAAAATTATTGAGAAGCCTACAAATAGATGATGGACAACAAATTAACATTAATTCTTGATGTGTTTATATAGTCGCTGTTAACTATCACAGCAACAGATATAATAGTATTTTATGACATCCCAATTTGGGCGGAAGTTGTATAGAGATGCATGGACCGTATTCATAAAGCTTGCGTACGCCATTGCCGTAAGTCTACTTACGCAACGTAAGTTTCCCTAGAACGAATCCTCAAAAGTATTCTGGTCGTAACTTTACGCAAACTTAGCGACTGGCGTAGCATTGATTTTTGTTCAATTTTGTTTAAGAAAAAGCACTTAACATCCTCATAAAAGATTGAGTCTTAAATTTTGTTTTTAAGAAAAAGCACTCAACAGCCTCATAAAAGATTGAGTGTTTCAAGATAGGCGAGGTCCATTTGTAACAAGATTATAAGGCATTGACAAGGTAATTATGTAGACTTTCAATGACCAAATTTTTTGAGGGTAATAATCACGATCTTAAGAGCCTATTCAAATACAATTCCATACCAGTACGTGGCTTACAGGATGCATGCACCCAGGGGTTTAGGGGTGGGACAAGTAGAGGTACAGGGAGTCGGGGGGTCGGCAGGGGTGCTCCCGGGATTGCTCCCGGGAGACGTCCTACGGCCAGGCCTTCTCAGGTCTTTCCACCGGCTCCTCAGTTTTGGGCGACAGAAGAGACCCTAGGGGTGCCCACCCTACCTTTGTGCCAAGGGTAGGGGGGAGACTGTCGTTGTTCAAGGCAAAGTGGGTGTCCGGTTCAGTGGGTGGTGGATGTAGTGTGTCAAGGCTATCGCCTTGAGTTCACTTCTCCTCCTCCCACGGTAGCGGGGGGCCGGATTACTCCGGTTCCGTTCGATCCGGTCAAGAGATTGGCGCTAGAAGAGGAATTGCTGGCTCTTCTTCGGAAGGGAGCAGTAATCAGAACGACAGGGCAGGAGGGGCCTCTGTTCCTGTCATCGTTCTTTTTAGCGACCAAGAAAAACGGCACTTGGAGGCCTATCTTGAACCTAAAGCCGCTCAACACCGACTACATTCGTCCTGCTCGTTTCAGGATGGAGTCCCTGTCGGTGAATTTGCCCTTCTTAAGAAAGGGCATGTGGGCGGCCTCCCTAGATCTGAAGGGAAGGGAGCAGTAATCAGAACGACATCGTTCTTTTTAGCGACCAAGAAAAACGGCTATGTGGCCACCACCCTAGATCTGAAGGATGCTTATCTTCATGTTCCCATTCATCCGGCATTTCAGCGGTTTCTGGCCTTCCCTTCGGACTGTCCACGTCCCCCCGGGTATTCACTCGGGTTGCGGGGGCAGTGGTGGCAGAACTGCGAAAGCGGGGGGTCACTTTGTTCGCTTATCTCAACGATTGGCTGATAGTCGGGAATTCCCGTCTTCAGTGCATACGCAACCTGGAGGAGACAATTTGTCTTCCTCAGAAGTCGGGTTGGGTGATCAATTGGGAAAAGTCTCATCCAGATCCCTCTCAGGCGCGAGGATCGATCTGACGGTAGGGAGGATTTTTCCAACCACGATAAGGGGTGCTTCTTTACACGAGGCTATCTCATCGGTGGTAATGTCGGAGGGAAGCACGGCCATGGTGTGTCTAAGGTTGCTCGGACTTTTAGCGAGTCTAGTCGACGTTGTTCCTCTCTGCCGTCTGCGCATGCGTCTGTTGCAGTTCCATCTCCTCTCTTTCTTCAGGCCCGCGGAAAGGGGCTTATATGTCCGGATTCCGTGGTCCGAGGCGGTTCGTCCTTACCTCCTTTGGTGGTGTCAGGACGTAAACTTGTTCGAGGGAGTGGAGTTTGTGGTTTATCGTCCAGGCTTGACCGTCACTACGGACGCGTCTCTGTCGTGTTGGGGAGCATTCTGCGAGTCAAGAACCCTGTCAGGGGTGTGGACTCAGGCGGAATCCAAGCTCCACATAAACCTTTTTTAACTGGAAGCGGTGGGGCGTGCAGTCCGGTTGTTACTGGACGTGGCGGCGGGCTGTTGCCTGATGGTCTTCTCGGACAACACAACGATGGTAGCTTACATAAACAGACAGGGGGGACGCGGTCTCCGAGTCTGTGTGTAAAAGTGTGGTCCTTACTCATTTGGTGTCGGGCGAACGACATTCAACTGAGGGCATCCCATATTGCTGGGAAGAACAACACATTAGCCGATATGATTTAGATCATCAGATGAATTATATTGGGTTTATTTTTACACCCAAAATCCTTACTTCATAGCTACTGTACTGTAGTCACCCTGGTATATGTGTGTATGAGTGTGTGTAACGTCTAGCTCGTGAACACGATAACTGAATAACCGTTAGTCGGATCGAGTTGATATTTGGTACAAGACTGTTCTGTGGGTCGGTTTAAAGGGGTCACTTCAAAACTCACCACAGTGGATGGTCGTGGAAGATATTAATGCGTCAATGTTCAGTTCACAGTAACTGCTGCTTTATTTTTGAAGTGATCCCAATAATAAGCCTATTGTTTCAGGGATGATCTATTACATATTAATTAGTGGGCGTGGCTTATTGCGAAAATTTCTAGAAATAGCTTGTGAACACGGTATCTCAAGAACCGTAGGTTAGTTTCGGTTAATATTCAGCACAGTGATGTTCAAGTCTATTGATTTAGGAAATTCTATGACACATATTAACGTGTGGAAGGGCTTAATATAACAATATTTAACTTTTTCTTATTTCAAAAAATAATAATGGGGTCGCGAGGTCAAAGGTAATTTTTTTCTCAAAAAAGACTAATTATACAAGCGCTGGCTCATTTGAAATTTGGATACCATATTCAGACATCAATGCACCTTTCGGTGACAATTGTCATTGGGTTGATCTCGATACGACCTTCATAGGCGAAGTAAAAGAGTGGGCGGAGCTATTTTTTATCCAAATCTGTGTATTTTCATTAAAATTTGTTGACTTCGCATGGAATGAATGACCCAAGAAACTTACCAACGAAAACAAACTTATTAAAAACTGTGAGATCAAACTTGTTTTTAATAACTACTAAAATCTACCGGTTTCAGTAGAAATTACCATCATGGGGTTGGCTTTATCGTTAATAAAGACATTGACTGGCAATTTGAAACTACTGTATTTCAAATCAACTTTCTCTACTGACAATCTATAAAAGACAGTACAACAGCTAGAGTTTTTCCTTTTAATAATACAAATGCCTAACATTTTTATCAAGAGCCTGAAATTCCTATCAATAGTGTAGATAAAAAATAATTATTATTTGTGGCGATTTCAATTCTTGTAACCATGTTATTTTTGTTACTTATTCTGGTTTTATCTTGATGCTACTGTATGACCAATAAGAAACAAATTAAGAAAACAAAAATTTTGCAATGACAATATATTGTCTCAATTTTGTCCATAAGCAAAATTTGTCACATTTTTTACTTCTTGTTTAACAAGAAATCTATGCGGTCACTCCGGCGTGTGTGCGTGGATGTGTGTCTGTATGATGCCTGGGCTCGTTAACATGATATGATTTCAATAAAAGTAAGTTGGATTAAGTTGATGTTTGATATAGGGATGCCTTGCAGGTCGGTTAGAAAACCTATTGATTTTGATGATGATTCCTCACATATTAATGAGTGTGCTGGGCTTATTGTGAAAATCTCAAGAAATGACTCGTTAACACGATATATCAATAAACCGTAAGTCGGATTAAATTTGTATTTGGTACATGGATGCCATGGGGGTCAGTAATAGGAAGCCCATAGATTTTGACTCCATCTGATGCCTCGCATAGTAATGAGTGGGCGGAGCTTATTGTTAAAATATCAAGAAATGGATAGTGAACACAATATATCTCAATTACCGTATGTTGGATTGAGCTGATATTTGGTACAGGGCTTTTCTGTGGTTCCGTTGGTAAGCCTATTGATTTTACCGATGATACCTCGCATATTACTGAGTGGAAATCTCAAGAATTGGCTCGTGACAATGATAGCTCCATAAAATAACCATAGGTCGGATTGAGTTGATATTTGGTACAGGAATAATACTTTGCGGGTCGAATAAGAAGCCTATTGATTTAGCGATGATACCTCGCTTATTAATGAGTGGGCGGGACTTTATTCGTAAAATATTGATAGGCTAGAGTCTAGGCTAATAATGTACAGGGGAAGCCCAAACATTTTTTTTAGCTTTAGCCAATATGATATTCTATAACCCAGGAGAGAAGGTAAATCTATTTTTGGTGGCGATCCCATGTATATTAATTAGTGCCAGTGGCGGTTCTAATTGCGAGAATCTTGGCTTGTGAATACGATATATCAATATTGAGTTGATATTTGGTACAGGGCTACTTTACGAGCATTTAGGAAATCATTGATTTTAATGATGATACCTCTGAGGCTTGTATATTAGTGAGTGACCGGGACTTTATTCATGAAATACCGATAAGCTAGGCTATTTTACAACGCACAGATGAGGCCCCCAAAATTAGGACAAGAAATCACCATTCACTTTGCATGTTTCTTGTTTTACTTAAATTACTGTATTGCCCATGTTTTCTTTACCTAAAGTTATTAATGAGACACTATAAATTAATATCAGTATTAACTGTGAAATTTGATATAAGATATTAAACATTGATATCTCAGCTCAATTTTTTGTTTCTTGTTGGTGTATGCCTGTTCAAGCATTACCCAGCTACCCGATGACCGGGAACAGTAGGAAAAATAGAGAACAATATTATAGTCCTTGGTAGTAAGAAAAGGACTCTTCTTGTCCTTGGTACAGTAGGCCTGGTATTTACATTCAACAAGATTAGGGTCAGGAAGCAACAACAAAAGTTTGGGGTTAGGAATTATATAGGAGTCCTCAGTAGTTGGATAAAACTAGTTGTGTGACGTCTGGCTCATAAACACAGTATCTCAAGAACAGTAAGTCGGATTGAGTTCATACTTGGCATAGTGCTACAATATATCAAAGTGGAGGAACCTATTTTTTGGTGGCGATTCCATGCCTAATCATTAGTGGGCCTATTGTGAAAATCTTGAAAAGTAGCTCATATACACGGAATCTCAAGAACCGTAAATCCGCTTCATTTGGTATTTGGCGCAATGATGCTCTATGAAATAGTGAAGAGACCTATTATTTTCGCCGGATATAGTTTGCATATTGATTAGTGGGTGTGGCTTATTTGCAAAAGTCTTGAAAAGTGGCTCGTAAACACAGAATCTCAAGAACTGTAAGTCTGTTTCAGTTGGTACTTGGTACATACAATGATACTCTATGGATTAGGAAAGGATTGTTTTCGGAGGATATTGCATTTCCAAATTATATTTCAAGAACAGCAGAAAAGTACATTTACATAATAAGTGACAATAATTACAGGTAATGTAATATAAAGGAATATACAATAAACAAATGAAGTTGAGGGGATACCAAAGAAGCTACATATGGCTTGAATATGGTCCTTTTGTATATGGTCCTCTTGGGATAGTGAAGAAGACTATTATTTTTGGCGGATATCACGCGTATATTAATTAGTGGGGCGGCGTATTGCGAAAATGCCGAAAAAGTGACTTGTAAACATGGAATCTCAAGAACCGTAAATTTGTTTCAGTTGGTACTTGGTACATTGATGCTCCATGGGCACTTGAAGAAGCCTATTGTTTTTGGCGGATATCACACACTAAATATCTTGATCATACCTCATCTTTTTAATATGTATTATATTACAGGGAAATGCTATCTAGGGCTCTAGAAAAGTTATTGTCCAAAAGAGTGCCATTACATTTCTTGCTCACACTATTCCACTTTTTATGCAACAATTTAATATCCTGATGTTACTTGATCTTTATAATTATCAGTTAGTGATATTTGTATACAATTTTCATACCAGACAGCTGCCATGATCTACATTGCACACTTTTTTTAAGCTAATAGCACTTATCACAACTATCCTACTCGTGCAGGAGAGATTTGCTGGAACCATAACATGACCACACCCCTTTGTCCCCTGTCTATTTACATACATGTATACAACTAAGTGGCTAGGGAGTCGGACTTGTGTGCCAGAGGTTCCGCGTTTGATTCCCGACCAAACGCTGTGTTGTGTTAATGGGCAAAAACACTTTATCCCGCTTGCCTCATCTTCACACAGACTGGAAAATGAGTGCCAGTTGGGCTGAGGAGTTATACCTGCGATGGACCAGCGTACCCATACAGAGGGAGTCATTGACTCTCATCCGCTTGCGCTACAGAAACTGGAGCGAAGCATCAGCACCATCAGCACCGCCGCGGAGGGGTTAACTTTTAACTATATATTAGAACTGTTCCTACACACTCACGAGCTAGGAGTAAAAAGGTGTGACTTTGTGGAACTCCTCGAACATAAACTAAAGAAATTGCAAAACCATTATATACAACTTTAGAAAACATTTAAAGCATTATTTAATTAAACCGATATATGTGATTATTATTGAGACCTATCATTTGCTTTGTATATGATATTGTTATTATTTTTGTTACATGCCTGAAAAATTTGTATAATTAATGATTGTTATGTTTCTTAGCTAATTATTATAGTTAGGGACTAGACTAGAAAAGCTTTCCGAGCTTCTTCTGGTTCCTTTTTGATTTCTTGTCTTAAGAAGAAATATATGTGGTCACCATGGCGTGTGTGTACGGGTGTCTGTATGTGTGTAACACTTGCTCGTGAACACGGTATCTCTATAAATGTAAGTCGGATTGAGTTGATAAGTGGCACAGGGCTGTTCTATAGGTCGGTTAGGTAGCATATTGATTTTGACGATGATACCTCGCATAGTAATGAGTTTGCAGGGCTTTATTCATAAAATATTAATAGGCTAGAGATCGCATTTTTTTTTTAATTTGGGAAAAACGATACCCTATGTCCCACGAAAGGAGCCTATCTGTTTTCGGCGGTGATCCTGTGCATATTAATTAGTGGGCGTGGCTTATTTCAAACATCTCAAGAAATGGTTTGTGAACACAGTATTTGAATAACCATAGGTCGGATTAAGTTGATATTTGTACATAGATGGCCTGCGGGTAGGTTAGGAGGCCTATTTATTTTGACAATGATACCTCTCATTTTAATGAGTAGGCGAGGCTTATTACGAAAATCTCAAGAAATGGCTTGTGTATACAATCATGTACGATATCTCAGTAGCTGTACATGTAGGTCGCATTAAGTTGATATTTGGTACATGGATGGCCTATGGGGCGGTTAGGAAGCCTAATGATTTTGTGCATGATACCACACATATTAATGAGTGGGCGGGACTTTGTTTATAAAATATTAATAGGCTAGAGGCTAGGCTAGTTTACAATGTAAAATATTTTTTATAGATTTGGTAAAAATGATACCATATGTCCCATGGAATAAACATATCTATTCACTTCATAGACATATACTTACCCTAACAACATCCTTAATGCCACTT
>JAODAI010025572.1:0-12646 GCA_027575025.1 Scotoplanes globosa | reverse complement strand
CATATTGGAAGAACGAAGATTTTGATTAGATGAAAGAGATAGAAGTTCAGAAATATAACCAGGTGCGAGAGAGTTCAATGCTTTATAAGCAAGAAGCAGAATGTTGAAAGTAATACGGTCGCATGGTCGCAAATGGACGGGAGCTATTGCAAAAAACGGTAAAAGCTCAACCTTCCTCCCCTGTTCCTCCAGGACCAGTGTCTGATTTTAAAAGCGAACCGATGACGCAACACTCAGGGCACAACTAGCCGGGAATCACAAATCTAACAACAATTTCCATTTTGCTATTTTCCCGCTAAACTCCATATTTGAATCAATTTTTGTATTGATGATGGTTCATTGTATATAATTAGGAAGTTTTTACGTATCCACCAACAAGGTATATATTAAATATCTTTGTGACGTACGGGGCGAGAGAAAAATATTTTTTCAAAGGAAAAGTTTATTTACAAAATGCTCTGAAAGTATCAAGATTGCAAATACTTTATAAAATTAATGCATGTATAATATATTTAACTAACTTGTGGCCAATTTAAGAAAAAAAAATCCCGCTATTTTTTTTAAAAATAGATTATTTTACTTTTTGATGTCAAATCAATGCAGCACAAATTGATAGTGTTGTACATCATCATTTAAGTTACCCCCCCCCCATCTCTAAATTTAGATCTCTAAGTATCCCCCCTACTTTTTATTTTATTTTAAACTTTTGATATCAAATCAATGCAATTGTAACACAAATAGTGTTGTACAGCATCATTTTAAGTTATATTCATTACAGTATATCTTTAAGGTACCGGTACTAAAATAGCTATTTTCGTCATAAGCAAAAAACTCCCCAAATTCCCCTGTACATCATTTATCAACTTAGGCAAAATATACTTGAGATATCAATTATCATACATCACTTTGGATATCACTACACAGTAAGTATTTCCAGTTACACAGTAGTTTAATTTCCTTAAGCGTGTGTAGGTATGGCACACTGTAGGGATAGCATAATTTACATTCATACCGTAATTTTATCTATAATTGTCAAGGGCTTAACTTGTTGGAATGATATATTTGCCTGTTCAAGTTGACAACAAAAGAGTGGTTGGCATTTTATTGTATTTATTTCCGGAGTGGAATTTATGACTGAGCCCATTGTATCCATACAAGTTAAAATACGATCGACACAGCTGAATGCACACATGACCTGTCATCCTGTATGGGCTAATTTAATAGTGTATAAACAGCTATACTTAATTAAGTAGGGTGTAAGTGCAATGATTGAAATGTTCGGGCTATTTCTTAATATTTGCTGCCTTTCGTTTTATTTGTTACTTTTGAGTTGTAAACCTATCAAATATATATCAAATGTTTCAAATTTAGCATATTTCCATACCAAAATGTGAAAAATTGGCTAATTTACCCGCATGTTCAACAATTTGCCATCACCTAGTACTCACAGGAAGGAGCTTAAAGGATTATCTTTAGCTGGTCAGTTAAATATCAGGTTCCATCCTGTGGTTTTCAGTGGATTAGAAATCGGCCATCTCATGACCAAATCGGCCATTTGATGACGACCACCTACATGGTGCGTAATTTCCTAATGATCATGCTACAGTCACAACCAAAATTTGCTCTCGAAAAGCACATTCTGGGCCATAATTCAATGAGGGTATGTTGCTAAAAGAGAAAGACCGTGTGCTGAGCGTCGTTGGGGGAAGTCCAATCTAACTGTGCATAAGGACATTTTTCTTGATCACTATAACTTTCATATATATTATCACTACATTGAAAAGTGATTTTTCCGTAATAAAATTGCGGATGAAATTAAAAATCCACGGAAACTCGTTAATACCGTGAATGACTTTGCAAATACTCCTACTAAATATTATGTTGATCTTCAAAATCAAAATGGTATTGCTGATAAATTTAACACTTTATTCGTGGAAAAAATGTTATCATTCACTCTGGATTTAATACTAGTCCTTTGAAAAGTGACCTGTGTATATTTGATGATTCTATGTTGAATCAAAATAATTTATCTTCTATTCATCTGTTAACTGAGGGGGATACTAAGGGTTTCCTAAGTATAATTGGGTCAAAGACCAGGAGGGCTGATCATGTGCCAACTGTTCTTTTAAATTCTTGCTTTAATGTTCTCATACCTGCAATTACACGATTAATTAACTTAAGTTTATCTAGCCGTATTGTCCCTGGTGTATTAAAATATGCAATAAGTACTCCAGTAGTCAAGAAGCAAAAAGGATGATATAAATTTACTTTCAAATTATCGACCAAATTCAAATTTGTCGTTGTTTTCTAAGTTGCTTGAAAAGGTTGTTTACTATCAACTTCAACTCCACCTTGAGGATACTAATCTCATGGAGCCATTTCAATCTACATACAATCGTGGCTACATTATCGGAACTGCTCTAACACATATTCATAATGATATGTTGACTTCACTTGATAACCGCAAACTTGTGCTTCTCGTATTATTGGATGTATCTGCGGCATTCGATACTGTTGATCATGCCACGTTATTATATCTACTGCATCATGATAACTATCTTACTGATGGTACTTATGATTGGTTTGCATCATATTTAAGTAATCACTTACAATGTGTCCATTATGGTGGCAAAGACTATGAATCTAATAATATTATATATGGTGTGCCACAGGGATCTGTTTTAGGACCCGTTTTATTCTCAATTTACATTAAAGGAGTGGCAGATACTATACGTAAAATGGAATATCTTTTCATCAATATTCGGATGACACACAGTTATACATTTCCTTTGATGCATGTGATATTTAGTCAGCTTTTAAAAAAAATGGAATGCTGCATACGTGATCTTTGTCAAAAGATGAATGACCATAAGTTAAAGATTAACATGGGCAAAACAGATTTCATTGTTTTTCGTTCCAAGTTTACAAAAACTACAAATCAAATTCCTATTAGTTATGTTGGTGAACATAATATTAAAGTCTCAGATAGGATATATATTTTACAATACCTTATATTGGGATCACCATGTTTCCAATACTTGTGCAGCTGCCAATATGCAGCTTCGAAATATTACCTATATCAGGACTTTTCTTGATCAGAAGAGCGCTGAAATATTAATTCACGCGTTTGTTTCTTCAAAACTTGACTTTGGTAACTCGTTTTCGTTTAGTTTATCTAATCGCCAGACGCATAGGCTTAACTAAAAATAGAGCTGCACGAATTGTAAAAAAATCGCCTAGGCGAAATCACATAACACCAATACTTTTTGATTTGCTTTGGCTTCCTATTATGTCTCGGATTGAATTCATTTTTTTTGTTATTACATTTTGTTGACTGAGATTTAACCAGCATCCATATATTGGTGAACTGATTCATTTATATGTGCCATCTCGTAAGCGGCGTTTTATTACTACTGATAGATTGGTCCTGCCTCCCTCTAATATTAACTTTCATGGGGGTAAATATTTAAAATTTGCTGCTGCAATACTTTGGAATAATTTATCTTAGTTGATATACTGTGTATTTAGATATGTTCATGATTGTTGAATATAATTTTTGATAATGTTTTATATACTATTTTATAAAGCGCCTTGAGCTGTGGCCTTCTAGATGCAGGAAAGGCGCTATATCAATTTCATTATTATTATTAATATTATTATTATTATGCCTTGTAAATACGTTTTATCAAATATGACATATTTCAAACTTGGTACGACGGTTCACCTTAATGCATACATGATTTTAAGTTATGTTTGCTGAATGGCTAACACATATGCTTTATCAGTTAGCATGCAACGACAGGCGTTGGGTATAATACTTAACCCTTGTCGATTAGGTTATTAAGCAGACGGATAATTTTGCGTTTATGGAGGTAATGCTTTCTGGGGATGGACCATCTGATGGGAAGGTGCATAAAATGATAAATGTAGAGATGATTTATTTCAGACACAATTCTAAGAAATCTAAAGGGAAGAATTGGGGAACATGTGTTATTCCTGTATGTACTTATATGCGAAAATATGCGAAAATAATTAGATGAGGAGGAATATTACGGGGGTTAAGCGGGTAGATAGGGGTAGGTTGAAAATGGCGATGTCACATGTGGAGGCTGGTAGAAGGGGTAGGTGGATACCTCGTCTTCGATGTGAGGACTGTGTGGATAGGGATTTAGGAGGGATGGGGTGATGGATACTGGAGGGGCGTTGTTACGGATAGAGGGATATGGAGTACTTTGGCCATTGATGCGTCTGTCATTTATTATTTTCTTCCTCACCCCTCCTTAGCGATTAATGTGGTAGAAAGCTCAATGGGGCGTCTGACATTTATTATTATCTTCCTCACCCCTTCTTAGGGAGTCATGTGGTAGATAGAGACATTCTTATGGATAGACGCTAAATTCACCACAGTCTTTGTACGTTGCCCACCATATAATATTACTAATAATGATACATTCGATTTATTAAGCGCCTTATAATGTAAAACAAACCCAAGGTGCTGTAGAATAAAAATACAAACAGAAACAAATATACATGTAACTACAAACAATTACATATAAAACAATATATACAACTAAATATATGGATTTCTAAATTATTTTTGAAATTATTTATATTTGCCATCGCGCGTACTTTGGAGGGCAGGCTGTTCCATACTTTAGGGATGCAACCGAAAATTCATGTTCACCATATAAATAAGTTCGGCTATATCTTGGTGTACATATAAGAACTTCGGAAGCCGATCTGAGTGCCCTGCGTGGCCATATTTTTCAATAAGATCTTTTGAGTATATCGGGGCCATCCCATGTTTCTGTTTCTGTTTATGTAGAATACTGAACTGGACTCATAACTTGAGTATAGCGCTTAGGATACACTACGGTATCATATGTGATCGTGGATAATTATCTAAGGTGATTGGCCAGATATGTCGAAGCAAATATGAGTGATCCTACCCCGGGACCGCCATTTATACGCCCCCATCCGATGGACGAGAGTGCACACCAGTCTTTTGCCACTAACCCAAAGGCTGACAGAGAGGTGAGGAATTGTAGACCACAATTGACCGATGTACCGCTTTGAAAGTCAGAAGCGCGATCTTGTACCAGATACGTTGTTGGACGGGAAGCCAGTGTAGATCCATAAGAACAGGTGTTATATGTTCACGCTTCCTTCTCTGGTGACAAGTCGAGCCGCTGTATTATGTACTCTTTGTGGTGTTGATATTGGATAGTCATGTAGTCCATAGAGCAACGCTTTGCACGAATCAAGACGCGATGTCACACAAACGCATGAACGAGACGAACGACTGAAGTCGTATCAAGATATCGTCGTAGTTTTCCGAAGCGATACATGACAAACGATGCAGCTGGTACAATACTTGTGACATGGTCCTTCATGTCTAATGCAGAATCGAAAATGACACCAAGATCTTTGCCATGTGCGAAATTTCAATATTACAAATACCAATGGTGATTTGGGGGAAAGATGGGGTTTTCATAAATTTGAAAGTGATATGAACTACCTCTGTGTTTGAATGATTCGGCACTAGTTTGTTCATGGTTGTCCATGTTTTGATATAACGGAGACAAAGTTCTAACCATATGTCAATTCGGAATAAACATACTAATTACAACACATGTACACTACGTTGCACCATCCCTTTTCACATAGTGACTTGAATCGAAATGACACACTAATATCTCTTTTCCTACCATATTATGCATACAGGATAAAGCGGCCGCATCTCAAGAAGAAAAGATTTATCTCGTCGAGGTTCCTGTCAGTGGCAATGATGGTAAGCATATCCAAAACTTATTTGATTTTACTTTTTTTGTAAAAAAATAAGTAATTAGAAAAACAAATATAATTATGTTTGTAAACCTGTTTAAGGCTGATGTTATGGATACAAAGATAACTTGTTGACTATTATTCAACGATGCTGTTCACTTGTCTCAATTATCCCTACGGGTCCTCATATAAGCGTTGTGCATTACTTAGATAAGTGTTGCGGACGTAACATGATTGTTGAGGACGTGATATGTACCATCGTTATATGCTGCATGATTATTAATGAAAGGGAGGGATTGTTTGAAGAATTGTTTGTATCATTCACTCATAAATTGTAATATAACTATTTCGATCATTATCTGCTGGATTGATCAATTTTCAATTTCCAACTTTTATTTCAACAACATCAGAATGCATGCATAATAAGTGACAAAAGTTGTGTAATATAAACGAATATACAATAAACAAATGAGATATAAGTTTTCTTAACGGCACATCACTAGCGAGGCTATGTTAGTGCCGTTGTTTGTATATCCTATGGTGGTAGTTTGGGCGTTATTATATTTTGTCATAATAGTTGAGTTCCTTTATATATCTGGTGTAGAATTACAATACAATTCACACTTCAGATTGACACTCCAAGACATCCTGAGTCACTATCATTATTTTCGTTATTTTAATATTTTTCGATATATTTAGATGGTGGTTATCATACAAAGATTTGAAGTTTCACACTATTATATAGGAACGTTCGTAGTCGAATTACGAAATGTAAAATTAATGTCACCTGTCATGCCATGGAATTATACCCATAATTCCCTAACGTTTAACACCAGCTTCTACAATAGTCGGCAGTCGTAAATTGAGGATAATCTGTAAATACCTGTTCAGAAATCACGTATTTTTATACGATTCTACATAATTTAGCGACAAATCAATGTATTATTAGTGATTATAAATTGACATACACTATACATAATCATAATATGATACCATATGCTATATTTTTAATTAATTCCAAATAACATTGTCTTATATACTAGGTTATATCACATATTTGAGATAAATTTATCATCATACTGATTAAAATGTGTCTACCATCATCATATGACCATCAGTTGGCAGTGGGATATAAAACATTCGTCGGGGACGTATACATAGATATATATAACATTTAATGCTAAATAAATGCAGATGTTATATAATGCCAATCAAATAATATTGATAACAATACTGAAGCAGCTATTACAATACTATATCTGAAAAAAGAAAAACAAATTCATTAAAATATCATACAATAATTAAAATAGTATAACAACTTCAAATATAATCATAACATTTAATTACACGTAGATAATCTAGGATGCGATCATAAATCACATCTCGAAACAAAAGATACATTGAATTCACACTAAAATATGTAGATATCACCGCCGTCAGAGCAGGGCATTCGATAAGAAAATGCTTCACAGAAAGCAAAGCTTGACACAAATGACAAGTTTATAAATGGTGAATATTGAGAAGATACGAATGATTTAAATGAGTATGCCCTAACATTAATCTACCAATAACAACCTTTTCTCTGCAATAATAAGTAGATATGTAGAATTTATATGGGACAGAGTCGATAATTTCAAGTAATTTATTAGCAACTTCTTTGAAATCTTGTGAAAAACGACCATCAAGAGCCTTTTTAGCAGCAGCATCTGCTTTCTCATTTCCAGAAATACCAACATGACCAGGTATCCACAAAAATATGATTATAATAGCCGCCGAACCCACCCGTCCACCCTCCTTGGAGCCATCAGTGAAAATAGAGGTATATATAGTCAGAAAAATGACGACTAGTACTCTTGAATAGGTTTTTGAAAAATAATGGGTTGTGCTCTGACTTTCTATAAACACCAAAACCCAGAAAATCGAAGATTGAATAAAAAGCCAGGGAGCAGTTTTAGGTCAAGAAAATGAGGCAATATTATCGTCAGACCCAACATTATGTAAAATATCCTGCACTCTTAAACAAAAACGGATTGATTTCTGACCTTTTAGCATGGAATAAGTTGACAAACCTTGGATTTTTGACAACAACATGTGCTGGATTACTAGCATCGGACAAAGCCTTCAACGCATAATTAACACTTAGTTGAGAACATATGATAAGGATAGGAATAACGTTATTCTCAATATCAATTATCTGAACATGTGAGGGTTTATAATCACATAAACAAATTATAAGACATTCATTTTGAATGGTTTCAATAGATTTTAAATACGATTTACGAGCAGAACAATAAACCATATAACCATATTCCAGTTTTGATCGAATACGTGCTATATACAAACGATGCAAAAAAGTACGGTCAACACCCCACTCAGCACCCTATATAACTCACAGTAAATTTATTGATTTAATAGACATTGATTTAATAAGAGCAATGTGAGGAATAAAGTTCAATTTATTTTCAAAAAAAATAATACCCCAAAACTTAGTCTCATCAATCACACGTATATGGATATTATTAAGAGAGAGTACTGGATCCGGTTGAATATTCCTCATATGACAGAAATGCATGTAAACAGTTTTAGATCGAACAAACTTAAAACTATTCACATTACACCACTGTTGCAGACTATTCAAACATGGTTGAAGTTGAGATTCAATAACATTCATATCTATAGAGGAATAGTACATCGAAAAGTTACCAACATAAAGTGAACAGTTAATATTCGGACATAAACACTTAAAAATGTTATTGATTTTCAAACTAAAAAGAGTTGGAAAAATAATACTACCCTGAGGCACATCCATATCCTGGGAATAAAACTCAAGACAGGACATTCACAACCCGAACTCTAAAACGTATACTATTAAAAATATATATATTTAATATAGATAGGCAGTCTGTCTCTAAGCCCAGCATTGTGCAAGTACTTTAGAATACCCTACTTCCAAGTTGTGTTTGAGCAAGGACTTCCCGATTGTGTGTCTCTATCTTAACTAAGTAATTAACTGTACTACGCTGCCGTCTAAGCCCACTCTGCTGCTCCGAAATTATTTGATTAGTTTCAAGGTACCAATTCAATATATTATTAACCATACACTCCATTATTTTTCACATGCAGCTTGTAAGAGCAATGGGCCTATAATTAGAAGGATCATTTGTTTTTACCTGGTTTAGATAAAGGCACAATAATCGCTTCTCTCCGCGAATTTGGGAATAAACCAGATGACCAAACACAATTATAGACCCCCAGCAAAGCTTTCAAAGAAACCTTTGGAAGCTCATTAAGAAACCTACAATGAATGTCATTAGGATCAACAGCTGTATCCCCCAAACAATCCAGAGCATTATGCAATTCACTAAGTGAAAAATATTTATTATAAACCAGTTGATTTTGGCGCCCTTACAGGCTGGCGTCTGACAATTCAGTGCTCGTAATTTTTCCTGTTTTTCAACTTGATTGAATTTATTCTTGTTGTCATTTATACATGCTGATCGGGGCTTATACTATATTTGCTGTTTTCTGTGATTTTATGTAATAATTACTTCTTGGATTTTGTGTTTTGCTATCCCTGCATACATTTCTAGCCTAACATAGCTTAGGCTAATCACCGATACACCGTATTGTTCTTTTAGGCCTGTGTACGTGTACTGTGCTATTACTTACTACATTGACGTAAGCGATTTGATTAAAGTATTTTCTAAACAATGGATGCATTGGTGGTCAGTCTTGAATTATGATATCTAGAGTGTTCTGCACTATTGCGCCAGTATGGCTTTCCCGTGGATTTCCTACTTGATACTGGTATTAACTGCATTTAATATCGTTGAATCACAATCCATGTCCCTACTATCGCCGATTGAAGACAAACATGGCTTCCGTAAACTATGGGCTACACAAATCCCTCCAATTAGTTGCAACAAACATTTCCATTATGCTGTTTTCCTGTATCGACTTCTTCTCTCTGGGGATATTGCTTTGAATCCTGGGCCAAATACCACCCATGTATACCCTGATAACCATACCAAACAAGTTTATTGAAGAGATGACCTTCTTCGGTTAAGGAATTCTTATTTTGAATTTACTGAAAATATCTGGGAAACTGTTAATAATCTTGGCATCAAGAAAAGCCCCAGGGGATGTAGAGTGGGAGTAGTCCGATCTACAGCCCCAGGGTGAAACTCTCCGTTATAAATGCTCAATCTGTTCGAAACAAAACAATCAAACTTGTTGACTTTCTTCTTTAAAATAAATTGGATGCCCTGGCTATAACGGAATCGTGGCTTCGACCTGAAGACACAGGTATTATAGGTGATATCACACCAGATGGTTTTCAGTTCCACCATGTCCCGCGACTTAATAAGAAAGGTGGTGGTGTTGCCTTTCTATCGAAATTGGCATTACCCGTTAAAGTCATTGATCAAAAGAAATTCTGCTCATTTGAATCCCTTGTGCTTGAATTGTCTTCCTCGTCTACATCGGTCACACTTATCATTGTGTACCGACCACCAAAAACGGGATGCACATTTACTCAATTTCTTGATGAATTTAACAGTCACATCGATGCCTTTATTCTGCATCCCTCCAAGCTTGTTATAACTGGTGACTTTAATGTTTCAATAATCATAATGGCGAGAGCGACGGTACCTTTTGTCGGTATGATATTTTCGTTGGCGCTCAGTATATCCATGGCAACCACACTGCGTGCCTGTGATCCGTGGGACACCATGATGCCATCGTTGCCAGACTGTCCCAGGCTGAGAGGGGGACTGAAGAACGGCATGTCGCCCTGGGTGTCTGTAAAGATAAACACACACGACTCGAGTAAATATATAATAATTCATTCATTTATATATATAGTGCAAATACATTCAGCGCCTTACACAATTACTGATGGGTGGAGATGAAAGATAGACAACAATGGTATATAGGATTAGGAAGCCGAACAATAGTTTAGTTATATAGGATTAGGAAGCCAAACAATAGTTTAGTTCAGTGGCGTACACATTTACTGATGGGTGGAGAGAACAGATAGACAACAATAGTTTATAGGATTAGGAAGCCGAACAATAGTTTAGTTATATAGGATTAGGAAGCAGAACAATAGATTAGTTCAGTGGCGTACACATTTACTGATGGGCGGAGAGAACAGATAGACAACAATAGTAGATTAGGAAGCCGAACAATAGTTTAGTTCAGTGGCGTACACATTTACTGATGGGTGGAGAGAACAGATAAACAACAATAGTATATAGGATTAGGAGGCCGAACAATAGTTTAGTTCAGCGGCGTACACATTTACTGCTGGGTGGAGAGAACAGATAGAGAACAATAGTATATAGGATTAGGAAGACGAATAATAGTTTAGTTCAGCGGCATACACATTTACTGCTGGGTGGAGAGGAAAGATAGACAACAATAGTTTAGTTATATAGGATTAGAAAGCCGAACAGACATCTCCTAAATTACAGGTGTACCGTGATTATCATGGCTGGCCACCATATTTTTGTCCTGCCCTTTTAGACAAGTGACGGGGCGGGCGTGGTCCCGGTGTGAGTTATATCAGCAACTCTCAAAACCAAAACAACGCCAAATCCTGCTTCAGAGACAAACACTTAGCGTGCCTGTCTGACGTGACGAGAATGCCCATCATCAGTCTTTGACCGTTTTGCCAACAGTAGAAAGAGAGCCAAGGATTAGCTATGAATGACAAAGTCATCCGTTAGTCGTAATTCACAACTTTTTGCAAGGAACCGCAAACGAACCCGGTGGTGATCGATTCCGGGACCTTCGTATTACTGAGCTCTCTACCGCTGAGCCAACTCGCCTTAGAGGTAATCAGTGGAGTCTAAAGTATCTTGTTCAAATATAGGCTGCCTTAAATTCCTTTATCCCTAGTGGCAGATGTGTTGGATTACGCTTCTTTGGACATATCTCAGAGAAGCACTGACATACGAGAGAAAAACCTGTGACCTGGTGTTGTCATTAGGGCGCAGGAATGCGCGATTCCCGCATTTCATGGGGAAATCCTGCATAGAAAAACTACGGGGGAATTCCCCTCTATTATTTTAAATCAGCATTTATTTTCAATTTTTGGTGTCATAACAACACAAAAAGATGTTGCATAGTACTTCAGAGCATCATTATGTTGTATTTTATACAATAAACCCCTATTAAGTAGTAAATTAGCTATGTTCCTCGAAAGCCGCAGTTTGGGCTAAAAATATCCCCCCTGATTTACCCCCCCCCATAGTAGATTAGCTATATTCCTCAAAATCCGCAATTTTCACTGAAAATGTCCCCCTGATTTCAAAAATCCCCCCCAAAAAAAAATTGAACATGGGGGAATTCCCCTCCTCATTTCAATTCCTAGTGACAACACTGCTATGACCACGCTACTGGGTGGGCCTACACTAAGTCGCAACTCAGGGACCATAACATTGACATTTTGAGGATGCAATAAACCTTGCGCAAAATCGTATTACGTGGTGGCATAGGATTATCACAGAGCATGTTGGACAGGCGGGGAGGCCGATGACGAAATAGGCACCTTCGGCGCATATAGACACATCACTGGACTGGACTTAATCTGCTAATAGATGGATTTGCCATCAAAAGATAAGGGCAGCATAGCATGCATACCCACGCTAACAAACTTGTAAATAACGGTAAAAGCGTGATTCTATCAAGTCACAAAATGAAAACCGACTGGAAGACACCCAATTTACAGATTCAAAAATCACCCTCAAAAAATTAAAAAAATACATCCACAAATTTAAACAAGAAACATGCAAAGTGCATGATGATTTCTTGTCTCAATTTTGGGCTTCGTCTGTACATTAAAAAATAGCCTAGCCTC
>JAODAI010025571.1:0-18772 GCA_027575025.1 Scotoplanes globosa | reverse complement strand
CTTGAAAGGCTGTGTCCATTCAAGCAATTTAACGAGTGTGCTGTGTACACTGAAATGTGAAAGAACAAACAAGTGGGATACGATTTTATTATACGACTTTGGTAAACAGAAAGTCGTACCCCACTGGGATTTACCACTAGGCATTGGGTAGCGACATGAGTAAAAGGGCATATCAAGTCATCAATATCATTATTAAATTGATCAATCCTACAGTCATATTTATGTTTCATTTTTTATAATTTAGTGGATCAAGTAAATAATTAAAATGTATTTTCCAAAGCCCTTGCGTTAGTAATGTACAATCTAAGCCCCGATGGGGGGGGGGGTGTAATAAGACGTAACTTGATTATATATAGCAGATTAATACATGAAATCCAAATACTATAGGACAAAAAGGCTGGTTGTAGGGCCCGCTTGTTGACTTGACGTCTTGTGTTAAATTAGGCCATGCAAGCCACATGTCCCTATATTAAACCGAGCCAACGCGTTGTCAACATTATTCATTTATCAAGTTGTTGATGAAGTTCATTCCTATATTATGTATTGTGTTTACTGTAACGTATTTATGTATACAAATCCAATGGATCACATTACACAATAATATTATATGTTGACATGCCTCGTGTAGGCACATGGCTTTTATATACAAATATCACATCTAAAAATAACATGCATTAACATGTGTATAATTTGTAAATAACTTGGCATAGCGGTAATTATACCGATTACCATGAATTGCAAAATGCATTATTATTACAGCATTATCAGCTTACCGTGATAAGTTATGTTTCATATATATGCAGTCGTATAAGCCGGAATTAAAGCTAGTATGTTTCGAAGTTATGGATCCCCAAGCCAGATTAAAATGTAATTAAATGTATATATAGGCCCCTACGAGAGAAAAAACAAACGTAATCTATACGTCTAAATTATATAATAAATATATGCACAACTTTATATTATGTTCCGTTCTTGTGGGCGGGTACTATATATTTTGCACTTAACAAGTAATGGGTGGATTTAGTCTACTTGTGTTATAAACATACTAAATTATATCAGCGGATATCGTTAGGAAATGAAAAATATGTTATGTAAAATAATGTTATCACTGGTATATAGTAGTACCTCACTAAAATCAACGTACCCGTATGTCAAAGCGTATCTAACTGAACCAACAATATGGTTAATTTTGATTTTTATAAGACTTAAATTGTGAATAAATTTATTCGTCGTCCTAAATTAATTGTTTGTATTTTAATAGAACATAATTCCTTTAAATTAATTATACACTTTACAGGATTGCAACCTTACTCAATTTGTATGGTGAAAAACTGGATCAGGTGACCATTGTTGACTCTTTAAAAGCAGCATTGCTGAAGGTGACTGATCGGACTATGAAGCACTACTGTGTGGCTGAAAGTACCCTGGCTTCTAGTCTCAGTAACCAGAACAATGAGGGTCAGTGACAGGCATAATATACTTGTTTTCCCTTTCCCCCCCTTTTTTCCCTTTTTTCTTGTTTATCTGCAGACACAGGGTCAATATCAAAGCAAGGAAAAAACTAAGACAAGTACAAGGAGCAAGGGGGGAAAAATAAAAAAGTATAAATTTTAAAATTAAAAAAAAGGGGGAGAAAAAAAGAGAAAAAAAACCCTATATATATTATATATATATATGGTATATTTAACATACAAAATGTATTAATATAGTTCTGGAATAATAGTGCCCAATGCAAATTTCAGAGCATAAATATAATTATTGAATTCACATTTAGATAGGAAGTTTACTGATTTAAGATTAACATTTGCAGCTATTTCAGTCCGAATGTTTATATATGTTATGGAGTTCCTTTCGCGTTCTGCCCGCCTCACTTCAGCTAGTGTTTCTTAGGATCACCAGACCGTCATCCCTGTACAGAGTGACCGATGTCATCTGTTGTTAACTTTGTCTTCAATATGTCCAATATGTATTTAAGCTGACCAGCTCACAAATCTCGGCTCCGTCAAATGACCCCATTGTGACGTCGAAATCGGATTCTGTGTTGCTTTTGATCCACGTGTTGTATGTCGAATAGTATATAGAGCTTTTCTGCAGTGCAGAATTGCTTAAATTTCCATGGTGAGATGATGCAGAATTGATTTGCCCATTGTAATGACTTTTTTAGAAGTTCCTTCGATATGCTAGGGTAAAAAAATACCACATCGAATACCACGAAAGAGCATCGGGAATTTGTCGTTAATGCTGTTAAACCAATCTATCACAGATAGTGTACCTCCATTGATTTAAATTGAATGTGCATGTGTCGTATCTTGGTTTTGATGTTGTCTAAAATGGATTTACTGATCTTTCCCATTTCAGTCTTAGTAGGATTTATTAGTCTGAGGTTAGTTTCCTAGCATTCATCCGGATCCATGCAGAAGCAAGTTCGAAAATAATGTCTTACACACACCAGTACTGTCTCCCTAAGGCATGCTAATAAGCTTAAGAAACTGATGCCCTCCCGTAACAACACTCGCCCAATTGCCGGTGTTATCACTAACCTGAGTGACTATGTCCTGAATCTCGACGAGATTATTGCCTTAGAATTGGGCCTAACTTCGTCAGTCCCCTTCTATTATGACAAAATGGATGTTTTTGCTACATTCGAGGACTTCTATCGGCAAATAGAAAGCAATTTGCAAATGAATTCCGAAGAAAGGGGAAAATTCACTCATACACTACGTAAGTTTGCTTACAACCTGGTGGGCTTTAAGCCCACAAAGAAGCAACGTAGGGATTTTCGTCTAGACGATTTAGGCAAGCTACGCAAAAAACACAATTTGGTTATTTTAAAGCTTGATAAAGGAAACAGTATTGTGTTACTCAACAAAAGGATTAAATGGCCAAGATGGATGTTATCCTCAACGACGATACCAAATTTCGACGTATTGACACGGACCCAACTGAGACTAGACAGTAAATTGTATGATTTATGCATGGAAACCATAGTTTTCAGCCTTGCGAGGAAGGATGGCATGATCAACAGTGTCAAAAGCCAAATTTCAAGTCTTAAGTACAATCATAAAACATTATTGCCATTATTAAGTTGATTGCGAATTGAATTAACATTATCTAAAAGGGCATGACAACTTAGTACATGTGACCTTCTCTGAAGCCGAACTGATAATCAAAGAGAATATTGTTCCTAATAAGGAAATGACGAAAATATGTCCATCTATCACACACTCCAACAATTTATTGATACTGGAAAGAAGACTAATATGTCTATAATTTTCTGGAAGCTTTTGATCACCTTTTTTGAAAATGGAAATTACCTTAGCAATTCTTAAAACATCAGGATAAACTCCAGACAAATGGACATTATCAAAAGTGTGTGTTAAAGCCGGCGTAACAACATGTTAAATTGATTTCAGAACAATGTTTGGGGTTATATCAAGACCAGGAGAGTTACATGGTCTGAGGGACCTAATGAGTTTGCAAATTTCGCTCTCTACAACTGGTGAGAGGAAAATACTTTGAACGACGCGCTTATTCATAAAAATAAGATGGTCTTTTATTGGGTGTCGGAAGCTTTTGACGAGTTTCGGACCACAGTAGCAAAATGGTCATTAAATGCGTTGGAAATATCCACTGGACAAGTCAATATATTGTCATTATACTTGATAGAATTTATGCGATGACGATTTTTGTATTTACTATTATTCAGCAAACTATTCATTACAGACCAAGCTTTCTTAGAAGTTGTATGTCTATCTAGAAATTTATTTTTGTAATAAAGAGCACGTGCACTACTGACACATTTGTTTAAAATAAGTCTAACTGTACCGAATTTAGACTTTAGAGCAGGAGTAGGACGATTAATATATTTCCTAAGCAAAACATTTTCTTCTGATAATATGATGATTTCTGTAATTATGCTACTGATCGATCTTAGTGCTGCTTTCGACACTGTTGATCATTTGAAACTGTTGAATATTCTTTTCATGCACGATATTGATGTTAAAGCCATATATATTATACCATCCTTATTGTTTATAAGTATCTACATGCACGACCTTGTACATAGTACTTATCTTGCTACCAATATTCCCTCTACCCAAAAACTATAAGAGAGTGGAATTTATTGACGTTCAGCTGCTGATATTGACCAATTTAAAAGAGGTATCCGAACATTAAACCTTACCGGCATTGTTCACAGGGCATACTTCAAAAATTAGTCACTGTGTTGTTGTATGTTGCGACCTGTTCATGATAACCACCAATTTGGGAGATGATTGCACATCAGAAGCAGAAGCAGGAGCAATTATATTGTTAGTTCTACACTCTATATTGTTATAGAACATTTTTTTTTCAGCACGTCCATACAGAAAATGATCGTGCACAGGCCCTTCATTTATTCATCCATTCATATCATTAAGAAATGAAGTATATACATATTGCAATGTTGATCATTATAATTTTCCCCTGGACTGAGTGCCATATCGCTCCAACAACCTCTCAAGTCACCAGGGACTTCCTCCACTTACTTCTACGGTTCAGTGGAAGACATAGTGGACATTTTGGGACACGATATTAAAATAAAATATACTAACTTTTCGGGTCTGTTGATGTTGTAGTTGTATTATTCAGATAATTTAGATATAGTTTGATGTGTTTTGCATTGATTTTGTCCAAATATCGGTAATAAATTTTAGCTAATTATTTTTTAATATACCGGGATATTTTGATGGTCTAGTACACAGTTAATGAAGAGTCAGCGACCGAGGCGAGGTCACTGTTTTTAGTGTGCGGTCAGAAACCCATCAACAGGGACTTTTTAATGTGTCAGCATCGGGATATATCCCGTTCCTGATAGTACTCTGCCCAAGGCTCTGAAATTGTAATGTTACACTTAATGTATCTAACTAGTAATTTGCATTAGTTTCTGAAGCTATTTGGTGGTTCTAAAAGCCAACTTCCGGTTTCAATTATTCACTTCCGGTTTGGAAATGCTATTTTAAGAGTCCAGTTGAATGGGCTTAGTGATCTCTTCGATTTTTTTCTCAACCATATAGTAAAGACATAGACACATTCCAAAATGCATTAATCTCACTTTCATAAAACCTAAAATATATTAGGATTTCAACCACTTCACTATACCCTTAAGTTCTGTGACGGCGACCGTCTCATGAAAGAAACTATTTTTAGAAACCTTTACTACCTTCCTAAAGTAATTTGACCTCATCCCTTAAAATCTTTAAAATCAGTAGTTAGAGTGGGTTGGACGAGTGGCTGTTGTAAGGTGGGATAGCCCGGCTAAGTAGGAACCCATGGGCTAGAGCTGATGTGAGTTCTTGACGTTTTGAAAGTGGACCGAAAGAGGACGTGGACAGCTGACATCGGCAGTGATGTAGAGAACAGAGAGAAATACATATTTAGTTCGATGGGGATGGACAAGAGACGTGTTACCTAAGAAAAGAGGGAACGAGGCCTGTCCACACCCACGGGCTGCTTCGTTCACCATACCATATACCGGTTTAATAAAATACACAGAGTATCCCATACACGATGCATATGTTATGTTCTTCAATATAGTGCCGTCTTGTTGTTTGCTGGTGTGGTTAGTATACTGCTTGTACTCTAGAGTAGCACATGCACCACCTGCTTATTCACAGGCGAAAATTTCTGATCCCCCAAATTTGGACGGTATGTTGGATACCAGGTTTCTGTTTCTTTCGGATACTAAACTGAACTTGAGCATAGCATCCAGGAGGTTGGCAAATGAAAGACGAAGTGAGATGGAGAAGATGTGGTGATATTGACCATGTAGACGGTGACAATCAAGGTGATTGGTCAAGCGCTAGGGTATTTATTTATAGTCTAGAACCGATGCACCAGTACCGACCAAACCCGAGTCTGTATTTCGTCAAAAAAGTATCAAACAGTTCAACGCCGTGTAGCTGAAAATCTAATCACACTTGCTAAGTATTTTAGGTGCCCACGATTGACCAATCATCAGCCGCCGTATTGTTTACAAAAAAGAAAACAGTATTGGCCCAAGCTAAATTCGAGAATGGCAGCTCTCGAAAGGGGTCAGTTTTAATAGTGCATGTGTACGGTAATGGGGAGTTTAATGGCAGTGTGATCCCTAGATCCGACGGATAGTGCACATGTGGTTACCACGATATACCAATCATAGGACAGAGCCAACCCAATTACAGAGACAATGTATTACGGAATAATATGAATCGTGAGGCTTGCCTACAGTTACTAAAATATCATACGTACATACTGCGGTAGAGAATAGAGATAGTACATAGAGATATACAGGTATCTAGGTGATTGGCACGCGCTATATACCTTAACAAGGTCTAGAGGTAATACGTCAGGTAGTTTTCATGTAATCCTCTCTGACTGGGAGCGGGTACTCTATTGAAAATCTCATTGGCTTAGAAGTCTTACATAATGTTACAACTTTATAGATGACCGCCTTAAAAACATACAACTTCAAGTCCATCTCAACACAGTCCTTCCATCACAAACGAGGTCTCCCTCTATGCCCCTTCTGCACACCCCTTGTACCTTCGCGAAGGCCCGCCACCATCCTAACTTCTGATTCAGGTACACCCATCTAATTTAATAAATTTGAAGTAACATTATTTGTTTTTTATGTTTTGAAAGACGTTCGCAGGAGAAAGCCGCGATTGCTCTCAGATTAAAGAAACACTACCATTACTACTGGGATTTGAATCCTAGATCTTCCAACTGCCGAGTTTCGTAGCTTCTGCCACACACCTTGACTGTGGTCTGCGACAGAACTGATTTGGTCAGCACTGTAATGCGTGGAGGCTGACACCTTTCAGCTGTGTATATGCACAGCGACACGGTTCAGTGCTAATTTGTAACTCTTTAATAATATATAATGGAACTACTATTGGACGGACCTTGGGATAATAATCAGTACGCCATGTGAACTCACGAAAAAACAACTTTAGACCGACTTTCGTCCGTATTCACAACAGACAATGCCATATAATTAAATATTAATTTTTAATTTCAGTTTTACCTTCTCTTTGTGATGAACCACAAACACTCCCCGTTTAATCTATTCATCGGGTTAATAAAAAGGTATCTGGCATACGGGCACTGCATGCTCTGGGAGAGCTAACACAATTACGTATACATGTGATATCAGAGTCCCTATAGGCATTGCGTTTATCTCATGATAGCCTTACAGTATATTTATTAGTAATTGGATCGCGATGGCGTTGTTTTCGATAAACGAGTTGCTCGGATTAGCGGCCGCATTGGCCGTTGTTTTATGGAAGATATTTACCTCGATTCAAGTCCGAAAAGCACTCCCACCGGGCCCACAAGGTTGGCCCATAATTGGCAATATGCTGGCTGTCTTTCAGAACCACGGCGAGACCAGCGACCAGTATTACTACAGCATATGTGCCAAGCAATATGGAGATATATACAAGCTGGTGTTTGGATCCCAGCTCATTTATGTTCTCAGTAATTCGGATGACGTGCGCCAGGCTTTCCAGCACCCTGACTTACAAGATCGACCGCGCGGTGTGGCGTTCTACAAAGCATTTGGTAGTAGGGCGCACGGTAAGAGAAAAATACAACTAATTAATAAATACGGTGACGTAGCCAGGTCATTTTATGTTAGTGTGGGAGAGGGGGGGGGGAGCTTGCATGCTGAAATATAATTGGGAATGAGGTTATAAATGCATATGTCGGAAGGAGCACTTTGCCCCTGTGTGTGTTCTTATAAAAAAATCAGTAAAGCAATACCCATTTGAATCACTATGCATATATATTTAAGTGGGGTGATGCATCACTTCATGGAGGCCGAAAATATAATTTCATGGGGAATCGTTCCCACTATTACGGAGCTTATAGATGACACTATGATTCCTCCGACGAATGGGTTAGGTTCCCCGACGGGATTAGCTTCGTCCGCAGAGAGCTTCCCTGACAGGCTTCTGAAATGGTTGTACCTCTGAGCAATATACTGGCGACCCTCTTAGTTATATCCATTGTTTCCCTTGTTTGTTATATCCATTGTTTCCATTGTTTATCCTCACCTATAAGTGGATACCTTGCATCGGACCATGGTAATAACCACAGCATGAATCACTGTGTATACGGTACCTTTTAACATTATATTGTACAACATTAACCGTCTATAAATTAATGAATTGTTAGTATATCATTGCCATGATAATTAAGCTAAATTAAGGATCAGAAAGCTCTTCTTAATTACCATGATCTCAAAACACATGGGCGTAGCCAAAATGTTGGCGTGTGGGTCAAACTGAGAATCATGTCTTCATTTGTTAGTATAAATACTCGCGTGGCATACGGTTCATCCCAGGGGAGTGGTCATACTCCTCCCCCAATTGTTTTTGTGTGTATATGAAAAGGGTAGAGATGAAAATGAGGATATAATTCCTCTCCGTTCACTAAGTTTAATTTGGAAAAAAATATATTTTATGAATATGTTATTTAGGTTTAGGGTAGATGGGGCTCCTTAGCCTTGATCGGCAGTCCATCTAGGAGAAGGAAAACTCTGATGTAACATCCCGCACATAGCGTCATGGGCAACGATGTGTGACTATCTGTCTCGGTGGATGGGGCTTGTTAGCATTGAGTGGTGGCCCATCTAGGAAAAGGAAAACTCCGATTTAAAACCGCACATAGGTGAGCCAGGGCAGCGCTATTATGGCTATTTGTTCCACACTTTTATGATGATATTAACTGACGATTGCGATTTGGCTACCGCATCTGGGGTACCCGACGCGTCGCCTGTTCGGGCAGCGGCGATTATCGAAATCCTGGGGGGTCGATCCACCGGCATCGGCCTCGATGTGAAGTCCGGCTATAGGTAGTCTCAATGTAGGTACTGTGGGAGGGAAGAGTTTATAAGTGGTGGAGATGATGGTTAGACGTAGGTTGGAGATTGTTTGTGCACAGGAGATGAAGTGGAAGGGGATAGAGAGAGGATGTTACCGGGCGGGTTCAAATTGTTTCATGCACGGGTGAGAGTAATGGAATAGGTATTATAGTTTCAGCAGTGCAGGGTAAGGAAGTGGTGAGGGTAGAGAGGTGGGAAGGGATAATTATTATGATGTGGGATATACATAGTAATCAACCGGTGGGTATTATGTCTGTATATGGTCCCCAAACAGGGAGGGTGGAAGCTAATAAGATTGCCTTTAGAGATGCGCTGGAGAGGATGATGGGTCAGGTTGAGGAGTGTACCATGCTGTTCATAGCGGGGGACATTAATGCCCATATTGGAGTCATAGGGGTTGGTGAAGAGGAATATGTAGGGGAGTTTGGATTGGGTACGAGGAACAGGGAGGACAGCAAGCATGGCGGTGGCCGGTTCTTTCTTCAAAAGAGAGCCAATCACAAAATATAGTATAGGAATAGTTTACAAAGAACAGAGGTGTATTTTCTGGTAGTTAGGATGAGGCAATTATGGAGAGTTAAAGACTGTAATATTTTAGCCGGGGAGCATGGTACCACGCAGCACAAACCTCTTGTTTATATATTGCGAGCAGGCATAGGCATAGGTGGGGGTAGAGGAAGAGTGGCGACTATTTAAGGTTGCTTTTGTGGATGGGGCAGGGAAACTTTATGGAATGACATCGAGCAAGAAGGGGGTTCGTGGAAGACAAGCCAGATGTGGTGGACGAAGGATGAAGTGTTGAACGTATGGATCAAGGGCGACTCCGGAAAATGGCGATGGTTGGCAGAAGAGGTAGGGGGAGACCTCGTCTGAGATGGAAAGACTGTGTGACTGGGATTTTAAGAGGGCTGGAGGTGATGGTGATCGGAGGGTCATGGCTATAGATAGAGGGAGGTGGGGGGCTTTGGCCAATGATGCGGCTGTCAGTTAGTATTTTCTTCCTCACCCATTTTTAGGGATTCATGAGGTAGAAAGAGAAACCCCTATAATATACGATCCTTTTTGGCGTGGAAGTGGTAATTCCAAAATAATTATATATTTTTCCAGAGTTACGTGTCACAATCCTCCAATTGGTCCTCCTCCAATTAATCATCCTCCGTATGACCCAGAAGGTGTCGAGATACCGCATAAACACAATGAACTTCTACCCGTGACGTCATTTCACTGGATTTACCATTATAGTGCCCCCTTGAAAATGTAAACAATAATTGCTGATTGGCTGTACACAGTACATGTGATGTTATTTGTTTACGTATTACACCATTGTGTCCCCATGCAGAAGCTCTGTACTAGGAATTATTTAATTCAAGTCTCCTCTGGCCAGTGTTAGAAATTAGAGAGAGTATATTTTTTATAAACGTCATGTATTCGAATACCGAGTGATGACTATTATACTCTAGTGGATTTAACTTATAAATCGAAAGAATTTGGTGGTTCACATAGCCTCGCCGTGAAAGGGCTAGGGAACCAACCAACCAAGCTCCCATAAGTATTTGAAAATTTAGTTCTAAGATGCGTATTTTATACCTCCGTTCAAAATGTTTGGACAAGAATCTGCGCAAAATATGATTTAGTTGACTTGAAGAACCGCGGGAAAGCCGGGTATAATACGTATTCCGAAATAGAAAGAGAATACTTTAGCGGTGAAGTGGAATATTTTTAGAGGTTCTCTTTTTTAAACATCAATTTCGATGGAAGCTTGGCCTATATAAGGAGCGATATCTGACTCGATGGTGGGTGGTCTGGTGGGGAGGTATGAAAGCGGATTGAATGAGGTGCTTTATCTTGGAGAAATAATGAGAGGGTTATGGCAGATAGGCACAAATAAATTGAAAGATATAGTATTATGTGTTTATCCTATTCCATGATGCCTGAATGGATCTTAAAAGGTGGCGTTATCTACAATCAACAACACCGATTCCAAGTGTGTGAAATTAATTGGATGTGAGGGTTGGTTAATAGAAGAGAGGAGAGTGGACGATCTCTTACTGAGAGGGGTGTGAGGGGATGCATGAGATCGGATGGGCAGGTGGCGTGTCTGCATGAAGGGCGTCTAACAAAATATCTAACGCTGATACAGGTTGGTAGAAAGGGAAGGGATTGACCATGTCTGGGGTAAAATGATTGTGTTGAGAGTAATTTATGTTAGGGATGGTGATTGGAGGGTTGTGTCTATGGATAGAGGGAGACGGAGAACGTTGGCCAATGGTCGGACTTATAGCTTCGCTAACGACGGCTAAATAGTATTGGATATATGTGATGTAATATAAAAATCTGAGGAAGGTAAATTTTTATAACACAAATATAAAATGTATCAACTAATTGAATAATATTCCCTCCGACTTACCGATGAGGGTTTGTAACCTTTTTGCCATCACCAGTGCTAACCACTTGGCCAACTTGACTTCTATATCAATATACCTTCTGCGTGGTCGGCTATATCGGTGTTCTGTATAAATATAGACATGACGTACACAGGACGTGAACTGTCTAAACCCAATCAACAATGGTTATTTCTTATTCAAGGGTCGAACACTCAGTATAGTACATTACTGCTAAATTAGTTGGAATGACGTCACGCGAAGAAGGTCCATGTGACAGTCATTATCCAATCAAGTCACTACAATACACTGAAGGTATGTGAATAATGTATTATAATCATATTCTGCATCACTACATTCTGAGATATTTTCAGTGGTTTGGATTGGAAAGATCTCCGCCAGGCAAGGAGTAGGCTGTGGCGTAGTGGTAAGCGCTATGCTCTTGCACCACTGCGACCGCGTCTCGATTCCCGGTCGGACGTGCAAATGGGATAGCCATATCTACAACTAGAGGTTTTAATCCGGGCACTCCGGTTTTCCCCTCTGGAAGATTAGCCAATGGCTAAAGAAGTTACCCTGACATGAAATGTTGAAATAAAAATAAATAAAAAATAATAAAATAAAAAAGGACAGGGCTGTAACCCCATCACTAGCGGGTCGAGCTTAATATCCAGTAACCAATGGCGTGTGCTACACAACTGCCCAATCAAATCCCTTTCATGTTCAGTTGGTGTTGTATGACATTATATATCTTTGCATTTTGCATCAACAGGACTGGCTATGTCTAGCGGACAGGATTGGAAGGATCTTCACGTCTTTACGCTGTCCGTGTTTCGTCAACTTGGCGTTGGAAGGGGGTCATTTGAGAGTACAGTCACCTCCGAGGTAGACAGGCTGATGGCTAAGATGGATGAATTGAGTACGAAGCCGGTCCGTGACCTGCCACGATACTTCCATCTGGCCACCAGTAACATAGTTTGTGGCGTAGCATTTGGGCAGCAGTATGGATACGATGACGCCAAATTCAAGGATATCATTGACATTTTGGACGCGTACGTCAAATCCCTGGGCTCCACGGCCGTTGTATTTACAAGCGATGTACTCTGTTCGCTCCCATTTGGTCCTGGGAAAACTCTCGTGGTATGCTTGTCGAGGTTTAAAGCCTTCTTCGAGCAGATCATCGATGGCAATATGAAAGCTTTAAACCCCAGTTCAGTACCCACTAACTTTGTGGATACATTTCTTACAAAAATGAAAGCACCACAGGAACTAAACTATAACGTAGATAATCTGTTGGCATGTTGCATTGACTTGTTCGTTGCCGGATCCGAAACTGTCGCTCAAACCATGTCGTTCGCCATTTTGTTTATTACGGCTCACCCGGAGATCCAAGAAAGGTGTCAACGAGAGATCGACGAAGCCACATTTGACGAAGATGGCAAACCCGCCTTCTCCGAAAGATCCCGATTTCCATTTTGCCAAGCGGCAATTCACGAAACCCATAGATTGGCTACAGTCGTTCCTCTTGGTATTGCGCATTCTGCGTCCCGCGACATTAAATTATTAGGGTACGATATTCCGAAAGGTACCCTAATTGTTGGCAATATGAACAGCATACATATGAATGAAGAGGTCTTCGAGAATCCAAAGCAATTCAACCCTGCCCGTTTCATGACGAGTGGTGTTTTCTGTGGAAGTCCTGATGTGATGCCCTTTTCAATTGGTTAGTATTTGTTTATTTATTTCAACATTTCATGGCAGTAACTTCGTTATCCGCTAATCTTCCCGAATACACTGTGATGTAACGCACGGACAAGGTTTGGTGGCGTTGTTTAATGAAAACAATCCTATTTTGATTATGAAGATTTATATTGTCAACAATTTCTAAGCGATACAGTGGTTTGCTCTGGGGAAACTAGGATCCAATTTTACAAAAGTTACGAACATTCGTACGTGGTAATTAACTTTGAAATAGTTCTAACTTTACGAAGATTCGTAAGTTCTATGTCACACAATCATTTTAAGAATAATTCGTTCTTAACTTTGGCTGAAATCTATGTAAGTTTATGTCTGATCGTGAGTATATATACGTAAGTTAATGTTTGATCGTGAGTATATATACGTAAATTAATGTTCGTACTGACTTATTTGACTACAACACAAGTTTCGAAGACGGCGCTATAAGTCGCAGTGTTAAAATTAAAATTAAATATAGTTAAGCAATGGATATATAAAACTCATGCCAATATTGCAGAAGGCCGGGTGGAGTAAATAGTCAGAAACTGTGAGTATTTCATAATGGCGGAAGCAAAATAATATCATCATTCGCATGTTAATAGCCGACTTACGAACTTTTAAATCGTTCGTAAATAAAAGTTTGTAAGTTACGAAGCTTAAACATTCGGAAGTTAAGAAAAGAACGACCATTCTTCTTATATACTTACGAAGATTAAACTTACGTAGATTTGCAAATTTGCAGATCTTTTCGAAATAGGACCCAGTTCATTGTTTATTATTAGTAATTATAGCTGAGCTTAGATGATTCTGATATCAATGACTTGGTCGTCATCACGGAAATTATTTCCAGTACAAGAGGAACCGCAGATTAGGACCTGTGGTACGGGTTCTCGGCCGATAGACAGATGGAGCGACGTTATACCTTGCGACGAATTACAGATACACGCCTTTAAGTCAGAAGCATAACCAGAGAACGATGGTGGTGGCCGCTTTCTCCAAGGCGGCCGTCTGATATATCGGTATGTTTAGGTGCGATTCAAGTCTGCGACCGTGCCTCGGGAAGAGAACTATTGATGGTCGTGGTTTATAATTTTCGGGCCCACCTCTCCTTCACTTCAGCCTTTGGGGAAATGGCCCAAAACTAATGTGTATTCTCGTCCGTCATATGGAGACGTCTCAGTTAAACGGCTGTCTCGGGAGCAGGATTCGAAGTTGTTTGGGGTTTGAGAGTTGGCGGTGTTATTATTATGTCAGACTCTAGTTGGATCTGGACCCTTCAAAGGAAACCAAATCCCTGTTGCCCGAAGGTAGCTTAGCTCATGTAACACCACGAACGGACGAATTGAGGAACAGGAGTGCCCAGCCAAAAAAATTGCTTGCAGGAAGTAAATAATTTGCTCATGCATACCGGGGATCGAACTCCCGCCCCAGTGGTGTAAGCGCAGTCAAGACGCGAGCTCATCGTGGTACCACCATGATATAGTAGCGTGGTGTCACTGTGATGTCAATATGTAACCACACAGTGATATCACATAACATATCATGCATCTGTGAGGTTTTTGGAGCTCATGTATAACACACACTGTGATATATCAGCGTATGATACAACAGTAAGCGCACATATATCATGATATTTCATGTGATACCATCATAACATCGCTGTGTGGCCGGGCATGAAAGATATCACTGTGACGTTCAGATGACATCACTATGATAGCACATTATCACTGTGACGTTCATATGACATCACAATGATAGCACATTATTGACTGTGCTAAGAGAGTATAGTGTCACCACATAATTCACTCTCACAGGGAAATGCCTTGTTATGCAGGTCAGTTATAAGATCAAGACGAATGCCCAGTAAGTATTGGCATGATCACAATGGGACATCATGGTTAATTTTATAAGTTGTCCACCCTGTATTTACCATTGATTGGGCCTCCTTGTCATTTTCAACGCAGAGGTCATATGACCTATTATACAACACCCAAGTATATTCTAGACATTTGATTGGACAACAGTGTGTCACATGACATCAATTAAAAAATCACTATTGCTCAGTGATGACGTCACACCCGTGCATTTATTTACTATCACCGTGCATTTATTTACTATACCATGCATTTTTTACTATACAGTGCATTTTGTTGCCATACAGCTATGATGTAATTGATGTAAACAAACAGGCTAGGCATAATGTTAGGCTTCGTCTAACGTCAGGGTCTAGCCTAATGTTAGGCCAGGATCTAAATAGGCAAACTTAAAGACCATCATAACAGAGTGTTGTATAAAACTAATAATGAATGTTTTTTCGTTCAATGGTTAAAACAATTTCATTATTCGTTCAAAGGCGCTCCTGAAAAGTGCTCTCCTTTAAAAAAAATGCAATGTGATATTATACTGATAATGAATGGTTTTGAGTTCAATGGTTAAAACTATTTCATCATGAGTTGAAAGAATGAACGTTCTATTCAATTTTTATTTTAAAGGAGATCACTTTTCAGGAGCATTGGCATGCTCTTCTGGCATTTTTCATACGTGGAAGCCTGTAACATATGTGTCTCTTCCCCGCTACATTCGTGCAAAGTCCAAGCAGGGCAGGGCACTACTTAGCCAAAGTCCCCGCTAAATCCTGCTATATTGCCGTTACGTTTGGTAAAAGTCCCGGGGTCACTATCCCGGCTCAAATTTCACAGCAAACATCCTTGTATAAACCGTGTAATGTCCCCAGTATAGCAGGGACACAAAATACATTTTTTTGTAATACCATCCAATGCATTAGATATGGCACACCACACCTCTCCCCCGTTCTATATAAACCAGTGCTGTGGCCGAGCGCATAAGGTTGGTGGCTCTAGAAGCTATGAAGCTCAGCAATTGGGAGATCTAGGGTTCGAATCCCGGGTCGGGCCTAGTAGTGTGTTTTTTTATCCGAGAGCAATCACGGTTTTCCCATACGAACGACTTTCTCAAAATTCAAAATATCCAAATTTGACATCAAATTTATAAATTGGATGACCACCCGACGTGACGGTACAATTTATAAGTAACGTCGTAAAATAAATATGCCTTCCAGGCCATATATTGGGAACTGGCACACACATATCAACAGTAGTATGTATGACAACAGTGATTGGGGGAGAGGGGGTTAGCTGCCTCGTCTAGTTTTGTCAAAGACTGTAGTTCTTATCTACCTCCAATTGTCCATTTTGTTGTGTCATACGGCTTGGATTCAGGTAATTTATTGTGCACCAAATTATTATCGACCGGATAAATACATGTTGATAAACCTGATACACGTTCTCACCTCTGTTTTACCCAGCAGTTTGTAGGCGGCTTGAAGCTTTTCATAATATTTCACATCAAAATCGGTGCAAGTTTTGGCAAGAGCTTTGTCCAGTTGTTCCTGTGGCAATAAATTAGAAACATTAAATTAAATTTGGGAATTGTATTTCGACAAAGTCAGCGCATAAATACTGTACACACAAATCATTAAATCGCAAAATACTATGCACTGTTAGATGTAAGCAGCGTTAATTTTCCTTTTAAAATTTGTGTAGAGGTATGGCTATGCAATATTTTTTTACTAGAAATATGAAGTTTTTGCGTAGCATTTTATAAATGCCAAAATATTATGTCGGCGATAAAAAGGATCTGCATACAGTAAAATATTATTGACACCAGCTTGATATATAAGATCATACTAACATGAAAAACATGGTCAGAAGGGATTTGCAATGTGAACTATTTTTTATTTATTTTTTCGTTCTGTTTGCATAGCACATTAATGCGATGCACATTGAACATGGATCGCAATTACATCATTTTGACTCGCATTAGGCGATACAGGGGAAAATGAAAATATCAACTGAAAATACAAAGCCCCAGTCATACCAGACCTTCGATAATGTAAATAGTGTTGAAACGTGTCTGGATCCAATGATATTTATATAATAACTTAAGGTCCGATTTATTATTATTACTCCATTTTTACCGATCTTAAATCACATGACTGTATTATCAATAAGAATGCCTTTAACAATAAGAATGCCTTTAATCAATAAGAATGACTGTATATCAATAAGAATGCCATAATCAACATGAATGCCTTTAACAAGAGGTCATTTTGTTACAGCTTAAAAAATATTTTACTAAGTAAATACAATAGAAGCAGCTCACCTCAATCATTTCTAGAGTATCCTGTAGCTTTGAGCTTAGTTCACTGCAACAATGAAATAAATATTGACATATAAAATGTTTTGAAGAATCCAATGGCAAAAAGAGCTGAAAATTATGAAGATATTCAGGCAAAAATTAAAATTATATCGTCGCGTCAATAAAGACAATCCAAGCAGATATTAAAATTGTGTTGTCGCATCAGTAAAGAGAACTCTGGAAAACATCAAAACTATATCATATTGTTAGGAAAGAGAATTCAACAGATATTAAAACTGTATCGCTGTGTTAGGAAAGAGAATTCGAGCCCGACTCGAATGAATGAATAGGTTTCCTGACCCTTCTCAACACAGTGGTTATATGAGACAACCAAAGCGTTTGATATACCAGTTAGAGCCACTGGAATATATTCATCATCACTCCGGATTCGAACTCCTTACCTTGCGATCATAAGTCCAACGCTCTACCAACTGAGCTAACGGAGCCTAATTCAGGCATATAATAATAAATGTATCGTTCCGTTAGTAAAGAGAATTCAGGTCGAATATCATAATTGTATCGTCGACTCGTCGTGTTGTAGGGAAAGATAATTCAGGCAAAAATTATATTTATTGTAGCATCAGGGAAGAGAATTCAAGAAAATATTGAAATAACATCGTCGCGGCAGTAAAGAAGATTCAGGCAAATATTAAATCATATCACAATTTCCGGAAACAGAATTCATGAAAATATTAAAATTTTATCGTCGCATCAGAAAAGAGAATCCGGCAAAACGTATGATCGCATCGTAGTTTCAGGAAAGATAATTCAGTTGAATATTAAAATAACATCATTGCATAAGAAAAGATAGTTCAGGTTAAATATTAAAATTTTGTCTCACTGGGAAACAGAATTCAGGTAAATATTAAAATTGTATCATCGCGTCAGTAAAGATAATTCAGGCAAATATTATAAATGTATCGTCGCATCACAAAAGACAATTAAGGCAAATATTAAAATTGTATCGTCGCGTCAAGAAATTTCAAGCTAATGTTAAAACTGTATCGCCGCGGCAGAAAAAATAATTCATGTAAATATAAAAATTGTATCGTTGTGTCAGTAAAGAAAATTCATGCAAATATTAAAATTGTAACGAATATAACTCAAGACCATTATAACATCTTACCTTATGCAAGAAAAATGTTTAAAAGTTACGGCCGCGTGCTGACACTCCAAGCAGAGTTGAATAGCACCAGGGTAGTCTTCTTCCTGCGAGGAAGCGGTGAATTTTGCAGTATTAGTGGGTTGTCAAAATTATTAAAATACAGTCATTCATCAGGAAAGCAAGAAAAGAGCAGTTCATAAAGATAGAGATCAAGATTGACAGAGAAACAAAAACTTTTGAGATGGTTAACCCTTTCCAGGCCAAATGTGTAAAAGCAGGCACTATATTCATGAACATTGATTACGTGCATGTGTACATTAATTTAAAAAATATATATATATATATGTATTATTTATTTTTTAAATCGCTGTGAAGCGCTTTGAGGTGTGACTTTTGGTCCCATGCAGGAAAAGCGCTATATAAATC
>JAODAI010025460.1:0-12647 GCA_027575025.1 Scotoplanes globosa | reverse complement strand
TCAATTTGCAAAAGTATGGATAAATGCGATCGCCGCAACGAATGGAATAATTGTGGTCACGAAAAATGAAAAAATAAATAAAATTGGTTAGAAGTGTTCCTTTAGAATATTGTACAGTAGTATGGGTGGACGTTAACGTCATTCTTTGATTGTTACCTATTACTATGTAACAATTGTACTACATGGTATATCAACATATCTTACGTGGCTCAAATAACATGCGTTAATATTAAAGTACCATACATGGTTCATGCATAGTTGGTTGATAAGGACAAATAACAACAAGTCAATTAATCAATATCTTCTGCCGGGATCTACGGTATTCCTCCGTTTTGATATACACCATGGCGGCCGCAAAGGGAGTCATGACCTACATGCATTTAACCAGTTGCAGGGAAATTAATATGCATCACTCTAACTTTAAGTAATAATGTGACTCCCATTTGGTATGAAACATATCCCTTCATTATTTGTTCTGCACCAAGTACAAACAACTTAGCATGAATACCTCGTGTCAGGCGATGTGATACGTATTTGAATTCAATGTTGGCGATGGCTATTTCAGTATACATATGGATCTCTACCGTATACGTTAATGTCGCACACTAGTGAGATTATATTACAACTGCATATGTATATATTGATTTTACTTATAACCAACCATGTTCCAAGATCGTCCTCTTGCAAAGGTTACCTTCGAGAGTGCGAAGCTTTCGTATGTATATACAGCGATGTCGTAGTCGCTAGAAATTCAAAGTTATGAATGATTTTAATAACTTAAGACTGATTGAACTAGAGTTGCCGTAATTCGTACTTGTAGACTATTCGCAAAAATCGAACTTCGTATCAGAATATAAACATTCATTTATAAATGCATATACTGCACCATGTATGTACTGCTGGTAATGGAACACATGATTTACAATTAGCAACATCTTAAAGTGTATGATAAAACGAGTGGTATTTGTAATTGTTGGTGTGTATTTCATTGGACATAATTTGGTTCGTGCTATGTGAAAGCATAAGGGTGGTTAATTATAAGTAATTACTTTTTACATATCTTTCAATCTATAATAACAAAAAAACATTTGGTGTCACTCTACTTCTTTATTTAATATTACTTATCATGTATATATAACCCTAAGATGCCGTTTTTTATATAATTGTAAACTCAACATCATAAACCCGTATATTTGATAACGTGTGTTGAAAGTTGCATACGTGATATGATGACCATATGACTATCAGTGGATATAAGTGGTATATCAAACGCATGGTGAGGCACATACAAAAGTTATGTTGAAAAGGGTGAACAAGCTATCAATCAACCAATATAATATTTAGGTAATATTCATATATAGTGTAAGTTGTCTTAATATTTGACAACAAGCAGTATGGGCGGGACAATTATTCATTTAAAACAGTACTCCATAGATGTTCACATTTCAATATATTAACATTTGAAGTTACCTACAAGCCCTTCATCGACTTGTATCTTACAACATATTTATAATGGCCTATGTTAATTCCTATCAAAGAAAGGCGAGTCTATTTTTCAACATGGATAACTTGACAGCCCAATGTTAGATGACGGACCCATATGTGACCTGGCACCACAGAAATGCCATAAACTCACAAATTGACTTATTGAGTTATTAATATTTTCTTCAATTTTTTTTCGGGGGAAGAAATATGTTTCATGGAAATAATGGAAATAATATTTCTTGTTTTATGCAATTGTTAAAGTTTTGGTATGATATTAATAACTCCTATTGTAGATGATCACTAAGTATTGATATTGACATGCTTTATTGTACATTTAAACCATAACTTTCAAAACACAAGTTTCTCATATATGAATGTTCATCATCTTGTAAGATTATTTTCAGCCAGTGCCTTACCACAAACCATTACAAGTTATATATCATTTTAAAGATAATGAACCATATAATCATAATATTATATAATCTCAATTTCTCCCAAAAATACATTACACTGCTTTTGTGGTGGCTGGTCACATATTTGGCGGTGTAGCCCCACATCGGTATGGTTGACTGCGCGCAGCAAAGTGAAACTCGTGGTTAGCGGGAATTCATCGACATCTCCCTACCAAACACAAATGATATAGGTGATAGTGCACTTAAATATTTAGTCAATACGTACTTTTCCTAGCAATATTACACACAAGTGCACTGTGTCAGCCGGTCACCGCCGTATATATACGATGGCCATTCCACCGTGACACAAGTTAGGACCTTGTATTGTCATTTGGTTCGTGTTATATATACACATACATTTTATTATACGCTTTTAATGTTCAAATATTCGTGTTATCATTGTACATTACAAATGTGGATTGCCAGTGGAGAATGCTTTTAAAACAATTATATATTTTAGTTATATATCAATTGCTCGTAATAATAGACTGAAGATGAATTTTAAATATAGTCTTATAAACAGTGGAATCACAAAATACTTTTGCCGGATTTATTTAATCACTTTGTATATATTTATAATCATCAATGATGTATATATTATATGATTTATAATAGTGCTACACAATAGTATTCATATTATATAGGGTGTCATTATACCGTGGAGTAAAATTCACCGGTATACTATTATCCCTTTGTACAGTAGTATGTGGTGGAAGTTAACGTCTTTATTTGATTGTTACCTATGACTATGTTGCAATGGCACTACATGGTATATCGACATGTTTTACGTGGCTTAACTAACATATGCCTTGATATTAAAGTACCATACATGGTTTATGTATAGTTAGTTGATAAGGACAAATAATAACAAGTCAATTAATCAATAGCTTCTGCCGGGATCCACGGTATTCTTCCGTTTTGCTGAACACCATGACGGCCGCAAAGGGAGTCATGACCTACATACATATAACCAGTTACAGGGAAATGAATATGCATCACTCTAACTGTATGTAATAATGTGACTCCCATTTGGTAAGAAACATCTCCGTTCCAAGATCGTCCTCTTACAAAGGTTTCCTTTGAGAGTGCGAATCATTCGTATGTATATACAACGATGTCATAGTCGCTAGAAATTCAAAGTTATTAACGATTTAATAAGGTTGATTGAACTAGAGTTGCCGTAATTCGTACTAAACAAGTGGTATTTGTAATTGTTGGTGTATATTTCATTGGACACAATTTGGTTTGTGCTATATGACAGCATAACTGTGATTATTTCTAATTAATTATTTTAAAATATCTTTCAAATTATAATAAAAACAACATTTGGTGTGACTTTACTTCTTTATTTTAATATTACTTATCACGTATATGTAACCGTAAGATGCCGTTCATTTATATTATTATAAACTCGACATCATAAACCCGTATATCATAACGTGTGTTAAATATTGCCTAGGTTATATGATGGCCATATGACTATCAGTGGATATAAGTGGTATATCAAACGCATTGTGAGGCATATACAAAAAATATGTTGAAAAGGGTTAGCAAACTATGAATCAACCAATATAATATTTATGTAATAGCAATTTGACTGTAACTTGGTTATCATGATATGACAGTATGCCGGGACAAATATTAATTTAACACAATACTCCATAGACGTCCACATTTCAATAAATTCATACTTGAAGTTACCTTCAAGCCCCTTATCGACTTGTGTCTTACAACACGACTATGACCTTTTGTAATCAGTTTAATGAATACATGATGAATGCATAGGTTTCCTGGCACTTTTCAACGCAAACTTTGATATACTTTGATACACCAGTTAGACCCACTGGAATATAAACAGCGCGCATCTACCGTAACCGTAACATGTACGACACATGTATCTTCACTGCATTGGAAGAGTACCAATGTTTATATTAGGTAATTGTTACATCCATGTGTATACCCATATGTCATATATACTGCCAATGACGTAATGTTGTTTGATAACTATGGAGGGTGTATTGGTCATGTACGTGGGACCACCGTATCAAATGGAATAAGAACGTGCGAATCCCGCAAGTGGGTGCGAACCCATACTTATTTGAACCATTATATGCGAAATCGTAGGACGGGAACCGCCAAAAACCGCCAAAAACAATGATAAATGGCTTGAATGCCTTTAACGAACAGTGCAGTATTTTTTTGATAAGTTGAAGTTTGATGAATTGTTTTCGATGTCTGAGTATTCCAGGTTAGATGTTAGTAAGTTTTCCTTCTCTCAGAGAGTTGTTGACGAATGGAATGGCTTGCCAGAGTCATATACATAAGCGATAGTTTTTCACTCTCAACTTATCAATATAAATTGCTAAATCAGCCAAATTTACGTTTGAAGGATTTAATACAAAACCAATACTGTATTTAACTACGTTTTTGCATACAAGGAAATGCAAGGTTTTGTGCAATTTTGTATATATTTGAAGTGGACAAAGTCATACTAAAGGTAAAACTGTACCCTAACCATACCTTAGTGTAAAGCCTAGCCTATAGTATAACTGCAGTCATAACTTTGTATCAGTTGCTAGAGTGACTAGTTAGCGAAACTATTGTTTAAAAACTCTGTTGTTTACGGGTCATGTAAAATCGTGTAATTAACAATGGAGGGAAACGAGTCTGAGGAACACTCTAATTGTACCTCGGCAAACTGTACTGAAAGGTAACCAATTGTAACGAGGTGCTGTTTATAGTGATGCCTACCGGCAAACGAAATAGATAATGTCATCTGCGTCAATTGTTCGGTAGAATACCACTTGGAGTATGCCGGACTTAAGAAACTACTAGCAAAAGTTTCAACTTGGATATGCCAATCATGCCGGAAATTGCCCATGTTTCTACATGATACATCCGAACGGTTAAACATTACCCTTAAAGAAATCGATGAATTGAGATATCATATTGAGAAAGGTATAAATATGCCCAAGCCCCGAATGTGTCGCCCTGATACTATTGATATTGCATGTGGTACTGATGAAGAAGTCAATATAGCCCCAAACACCCCCAATCGAAAGGGTACCATGACTGGAAATTACAATGTTCCTATAGGCATGACAGACAAACACGTTTCTCCAAAAGTATAAATACGATATTGTTCAAACTTGGTATGAATGTTGACCACGATGCATATAATATTTGTGTAAATATTGGTGGAGGCCAAATGTCATTTGAGGACAAAAACTCAAACCACGTGTTCAGTGTTTGACCTCAAATGACCTTTGACCTCTACCAAAATGTACACAATTATTTGTATTCATATTATCTTCATTATGTACAGTATCTTTTGAGCTATATTTTCGTGTTCAGTTAATGATAATCTTTGCTATTACCATTCGGTCGTCGCTACCTATGTCCACTTGTGTGATGACTTCACAATTCATAATAATGTTCTTTTGATTTATCAGGATGCAATCAATTTGATTATGAGTCCTCCCATTTGGGCTTTCCCATGTCCAGTACGTATTTGGATGTTTCATAAATAAGGTGTTGACAATATACATGTTATCAGCAGTTGCGAAGTCCAATAATATGGTTCCTCTTGCATTTCCAACATATATTCCAAATTTACCAATACATTCGGGCATTTCATTTTGGTTTATAATGCCGATTTTCGCATTTAGATCCCCCATAGAAATTGTGAATGTTGCTTCGGCAATGTCCTCGTATAATTATTCCACTTCCTGGTCGTCGTGGTCATACGATGATGCATCATTTTATGCTTGGACGATATTAAAGGTTTTCTTATTGTATATATCTTAAATGTAAACGAATAACTATATTCGAATAAGCTTTTGATATAATCATTGTATCGCTTATTTACTAGGAAAGCTATACCTTGTCGACCGGATCATCTTCGGTCTTCCCTCGTCCATACATGCAATGGCCTTCTTTTGTCTCCCACAATCCTTCCCATTTAGGCTTTGTCTCACTTAGTCCGATAATGTCCCATTTTATGTTTGTCACTTGCTCTATTAATCTCTGTAAATCATCCTCAGTTCTCAATGTGCGTATATTATATGTACACATGTATAAAGTAGCAGTACTAGTCTTTCTTCTGTTAGTATACAAGTATCCTTTCGGCTTTAACTTAGGCACATCGTTGGGATAATTTCCCATCTCTGAATTGGGATTTCGCTGCATCTTTACTTGTCCCATATGGTCTTGGGCGTTATGGCCTCTCTTAGATGAATGTTCCAATTTTGAAACTGTTTTGCCTTACTACTAACACGCTAGCCAGACTTATTGTCAGCGGATTATTATAGAGTTCACAATTTTACACATATTTGGCTGTGTCCTAGCAGCTGGCCGTTTTTTCTAGTAATACTGCTATCGCCCTTTGAGTCTACCGCGTACCCTACTCGATAATGCCTTCGGAGTCATTGACCATTAAGTTGGTTCTTCCGCCAATTCCATCATTGTGATATTTCACACACTTGAGATGAGAGAGTAATATTCACTCGCTTTTTTGGTTAAGGTTAGTAAGCCAGTCGATGCCAGTACCCGGGGTGTACCCGGCGGTATGTGGAACCGACTTATAGGAGGTGTACCACGAATATGGTGAAGTATTAGCGCCTATTGATTATCATCCACATAAATATGCGTCTGATCAGGTGTACATGGTACTACAATGGTACTACCTCAATGATCCCCCAGCTCCCCTGCACACACTAAGGGATTTATATTGCCGAATGGTAACCGGGATGACGTCATCAAATGCGTTTAAATGGCCAAAGCCGTTGAGAAATGACACTTCAAAGGAAATAAGACAAAGGCTTAACTTGTTCATGTCAACACAGCTGTGGGAGTTGTGCACATTTTTTTATGGAGTTCAACCAAGTGTCGTTATTGATTACTGTTTAATTACCCAATCATCAATAGTTTATCGTGGCCTTTTTATAATATAAATACTGCAAAATTCGATGAAATGACATCACATGTATAAACCTCTGTGGTATGTTGGTTATTTGAACAACTCTCCAAAACACCTACTAAAATTAACACAAACGGTCTTCAGTATTCATTGGAGACTGGTCTCTATTAAGATTTTACCAACCAGGATGGAGGAGAACAATCACGTGATAATTAAAATGTTATGAATGTATGTTAATGTACGGTTCGTTTATATCACTATTTTGTGACAGTGTTAAAACATAGCTTTGGACTCAATGGTGCCAAATACTTTATCATAATCAAAGAAGCTGTTATATGCGTGGATGATAATAACCTTTGGTCTTTTCAAATAGTTGGTTAATAACTTGCATGTTTTTAGTTGGATTGGTTTATATGTACTGTCCCTTCAATTATATTTCTAGCAATATTTAGGAAATTGTGTTGAGCAAGATGGCCATTGTGGAAAATATAATGAAGCATGATTTATGTATAAATAACATGCAATGGAACACACACCCCAGCACGGGGAACGATGATAGCATACTACCAGCTATGCAATCTATATCAACAAATCCACCTCGGTTTCTGAAACTAAATCCTATATGTATTTTTGTGACTGGCTCTCTTTTAGAAAAAAAGAACCAGACACATCCATGCCATTACGGATACATAGCTCTACCAAGTATATGTCAATCATAAGAGTCATCTCCAGGGTATCACTAAAGGTCACTTTATATGCTTCCAGTATGTTGGCCATATGTTTACTTGAGGGTTACTCGATACAATGCATGCGATTGGAAATATAGTACGTCTTACGGGGAGGTCGATTAGGGGGTATGATATGGGCTGGGCATGTGCAACAGATGAAGGGTGGCTCTCCAAAATGGTGACGTCATATATGGAAGCTTGTTGAAGGGTAGAGCGGGGAGACTGCGATTGAGATGGAAGAACTGTGTGGACAGGAATTCACTTTTAAGTGCGCTGGGGGAGGGGTGTGGATGGCTATGGCGTTGGATATATGGGGGTGGATAGCCTTTGTCAATGACAGGGCTGTTCGTTAGATGATTATTCTGTATCCCTTAATAGGGACTCACGCAAGTCAATGTAATACATATTATGTGACCATTCACGTTGTATATAATGTCGCAACATGCTGTTTTGAGTTTTGTGAATTTCTGAGTTGAATTCATTGGAAGCGTCAAAATGGTGCATATATTCATGATGCTTCGATATCAATAATTAAAGTTACAGACCGCGGTGTCATATCTATGCAGGAACACGATTTCCAGGTACAATAGTTTTGGGTATAACGTAATAGTACACGTGTTCGTTGTTCTTAGGCATGATATTCATTGAGGTTACATTTAGTTATAGGCGTAAGCCTAATTATTCAAAACCGAAAAATGTCATAAATATACATTATCGTATGCCGTATATACCCAATACGCCTAGCAGTCATGATAACGTTGACTAATCCTATAACGAAACAATAACATAAACCTGGGTCCGCCCCACTCTTCACAATGGATTAATGCCCATAGGCATGCATTCCTTTCCAGGCAGTCCTTCCATCCCAATCGCAGTCCCTCGCTACCCTTCTACAAGCTTCCATGTGTGATATCACCATTTTTGGGAGCCACCCTTCATTCATCCGTTCCACATGCCCAGTCCACATCATACCCCCTAATCGACCTCCCCGTAATACTTATTATCCTCCCAATGTTATGCATTGTATCTCCACCCGCTTAACCCACGCAATCCTTCTCATCTAGTGATTTTCGCACACTTTAAACCGTTGTTGGTGGGCATGCTGGAATAAAATATGTACCCAAAACGTTCCCTTGTAATTTATTCAAAAGTGATTTGTTATAATCCCCTATACATTCTTCCAGACCAAAGTCCCAGATATACACACGTATCACTATGTTTAATATGTTTATCTGGTAGAGTTATACCCAACTATTGTGCTTCGCATCCAGGTACTGACAATACTTCCGTATTATGCAGGTTTATACATAGCCCATGTCTCTCAGATAAATCATTCCGCTCTACATTAGCCTTATATAATTCCTGCTTTTATACATTACATAGATACTGCACTGTAAAAACAGCTCGGTCATTTTTTTACCCAAAAGTAAACTATTGGGTCAAAGTCCCGCCAATCCAACATTGGGTCAAATGTTAGGTCAAATTGATATGTCCCAGGAATTATAAATGATGCAGTATATTTTGACCCAATTAATGACGTAGGGCATGGGTTAAATACAAAAAAAGGCCAAACTACGCTGGGTCAAATTAATATTGTTGTTTTCGGTCATTTAAATGGCTATGACTCCATGATTAACTGATAAGGTTTCATGTTTATATTTGACTCTCTACTTATAATCACCAAATTTAGAAAGAACCTCCACGGTGTAGGGTCAATTTCCTTCAGCTGACATTCCGATATGATACCACACTAGCTCAATAGAATGTGAGACTTGCAGAGATCCTAGCCAACCTCCGAATTAGGCTAACGCCAGCAATGCATGCCTAGTCTAGACATAAAATTGAGCAAAAGTGAGTCCAATATAGACATATAAACCATCAAATAGTTGAAAGCGGAATGCAATTTCACAAATTGGGCATTGCCCTTAAACGTTTCTTCGAATCTTCCATATTTCATTCTTTGACAATAGTTGACACTAAGCGAGCACAGTCTGCGAATATTACAAGACTTGACTTTTAATCACCCATTCATGTGCTTGTACGATGTACTATATACAGTGTGTATATTGATGCATGCATGTAGGCAACTGCATGCACATGCATTACACACATGGACAGTTATAAATTGTCCACCCCATTTACCCAAACCTCGGCATCATCGACATGGGAGTCGGTTAGACTAAAGTGTTTCACATAAAACACACGCGACAACAGATCGGAGTTCCTCTTATTATAATCGTTTTTATCTTGTAATTATCTTAACATTTTTAACATTATAAAATAATGTACATGTTGTTATAATTATCTTCAAATTTCAAGCAGCAACAAGATCATATTTTCTGAATACCTGGTCATGTTGGTATTTCTGGAAATGATATGCTGTGTCCAAAAAGGCCCTTGATGGTCGCTTTTTGTTTTAGTGATTTTAAATGTAGCGTTCGGCAACTTACGCGTCAAGACTGGCAAACAGTTTGGGACAAAGAAGTTTCTAATAAATTACATGAAATAATCCGCTCTGTTTCATCTTAATTCTACAAATCTACTTATTCTCGCAGAGAAGAGGTTGTTCTTAGTATATTAAGGTTAGGGCATACTCATTTAACGCATTCATATCTTCTTAATATTTGCCATTTGCCAACTTTTCATTTATGCCAAGCTTTGCTTTCTGCGAAACATTTTCTTATTGAGTGCTCTGCTCTGGCGGCGGTAAGATCTACATGTTTTACTGTGAATTCAATGTACCTCTTGCTTCGAGATGTGAGTTGTGGTCGAGTCCTTGATTATCTACGTGTGACTAAATTTTACGATTATATTTGACGTTTTTATACTATTTGAATTATTGTATGGTATTTTAATTAATTCGTTTATCTTTTGTCAGATTTCATATAATATTGTAATAGCTGTTTCAATATTACTATCAATATCATTTGATATGCATTATATAACCACTGCGTTGATTTCCTGTTACATGTTATATTTATATATCTATCTAATTTTGTTGACGTAGTATAAGCCTAATTGGGAAATTCAATTCGTGTTTGGCAGGACATTTTATATACCCGGCTATCGTGCGTGCGGAAAGTACGTGTTTGTGTGAATGGAGTGGCAATTTATAACACCTGCGTACGAGTTTATTGTGTGTGTGTGCGTTTTCCCATTGACATACACATTATAAAATGATATGATGATGATTGGTACTGTTAATCAGTATGCACAATCGGCACAACATCGAGCAATGTCTGAAAGACATACAATCTTGGATGACCTCATCATTTCTTCGACCAAATGACGCCAACACCGAATGTATTATTTTGGGATCTAAACACCTGATTCAGAAGATTGATGTTGCGCCGTCATTTCAGATTTCCGGCAACATATGCCAACCAAGTGATGATGTGCGTGACCTTGGCATCCACCACGATAGTCACCTACCGATGGAAAAACGTGTTAAGTCCACATGTAGGTCGGCGTATTTTCATATAAAGAACATATCCAGAGTAAAAAAGTACCTACCACTATCAATTCTCACTCAATTAGTGCATTTGTTTATTTTCTCAATACTTTATTATTGTAACTCCCTTCTTTACGGATGTACAGCCTAAAAGATTAACAAACTTCAGCTTGTCCATAACTCGCCAGCACGGTTGATTACAAACACGTCGCGTCGAGACCACTTCACAACCCTAATTCGATCGCTGCATTGGCTGCGAGTTGGGCAACGGATTGCTTTCAAAATGATTTTGTTAACGTACACATCAATCCATTCTCTTGCTACATCGTACCTGTCAACTATTATACATCCGTATCGGCGGACTCGTAACCTGCGCTCAAGATATTCCAACAATGTGGTACAACCGACTACCAGATCACGCTTTGGTGATAGTGCGTTTTCTTCAGCTGCTCCCAGATTGTGGAACTCGCATCCTACCGGAGTTAAGTCAGCTCTTTCTCTTGAGTCGTTTAAGAGACGACCAAAGACCCACTTATTTAAGTGATGTCTTTGTTGTTCAGCGCCATGAGCAGTATATGCTCTGGATATATGGCGCTATATAAATTGTATTATTAGTATTATTATTATTATGCTGTGGTGCAAGTGATTTTTTGGAAATAACCCAACTTCAAATGTTGCATAACATTTTCAGAAATATTACGAAATATTATATCACTAATAGCCCAACGCTGGGTCTAACCTTGTTGGCCCATGCGTTGGTTTATTTAAATGACGCAGCTGTTTCTACAGTGTCATGTCGTCAGCGTATATACGTTTTTGCATGACGTTCTTCGTACTGACTGTCCTGCTAATTACTTCCATTGTCATAATGACAAGTTGACGACTTAGCACACTAATCTCGCTGAGCCCAATATTAAACCCATGTGGCGATTCCAAACTTAAGCAAGATATGCAACTGAAATTATAGCAGTTATGTACAAAGCCATTGATGGTGACGCCAATCACCATATACTAATTTAGAATTACATATTATCATATTTTATGGTCTGATAAATCAATTGATGTCAAATTCATAGTATGTATAATGATAGCACATATTTAGACAATGTCACTAATTAGTAGACCTACATTGTAGTTATTGACTTTATTTTCAATGTTTTGTTATTACGCATACTCTACTAGTCGCTAGGTATATTTAGTAACTTTGTTAATATTACATATATTGTAATATATAAGTACCGTAATTGCATCATCATTTTGTAAATATGAATTGATAAAGACTGCATACAATTTATTTGAATTTAGACTTGAATCATTGATATTGAATATTTAAATGACTTAATTGTTTTGGGGGATTTGAACCATTGATTGCATTTATACTGTTTCATGTAAGAGGAGTAATTGGGATGGTATGTTTCGGTATTATGTATACATATGTCCAACATACTGGTAGGATGGAAACAGATAAGGTGTTTTTTAGTGATGCGCTTAAGAGGACTCTTATGATTGACATATAGTTGGTGGAGCTATGTATCTGTAATGACATGGATGTGTCTGGTTCCTTTTTTTCGAAAAGAGAGCCAGTCCCAAAAATGCAAATAGGAGTTGGTTGC
>JAODAI010025349.1:0-12649 GCA_027575025.1 Scotoplanes globosa | reverse complement strand
TCCAATTGTAACACCCGTCTATTTTGGACGTTGTGGTTCGCCATATATGCTCAACTGTGTAAAACCTATCGAATACATAATTAACATACATGTAAAACAGCTAACTGCATTGTATAATCGCATACATGCATTAAAATATATCAAACACATACATGGAGACCTGCACACCTTTTGTCACACCTTTTTTCTAACACAATAGGTCCAATTGTAACACCCGTCTATTTTGGACGTTGTGGTTCGCCATATATGCTCAACTGTGTAAAACCTATCGAATACAGAATTAACATACATGTAAAACAGTTAACTGCATTGTATAATCGCATACATGCATTAAAATATATCAAACACTAACTCTATTTAGAAAATATGGATTAAAATACAAACAATATGGGCCTATATGTCAAGTTCAAAGTCCACTCAATAGTTTCAACGATTATCTTGCCCAAAGCTACGTCAATGTGCCTGTGGTATCATAAATTCTTTCAAAATTATTTGAATGTCAACATTGAGTTACATGGGAAGATTCTTCTACCATGCTCTCCACACACAACAAAGAATGGCAAGTCATCACCGGGCATTACATGTATCTAAAATTGAAGTATTGACTTAACATTAATTTGCAGCATGTCGCCTAGAAACTATTAGGTACTTGTCAATAGATAAACTCTGCTTCAAGTATCATGTGCTGCTCTGAAATCATTAATGGGTAGTTACTTTTGTACAATGCAATTATGAAAACGAATTCCACATGTGCTGTCTATCTCTCTATATCTATATATCTCTCTCTATATCTATATATCTCTCTCTATATCTATATATCTCTCTCTCTTGCAATTATTACAAAAAAGAGTAAATAATCAACATTCGAAGCCCCGTAACTCAAGAACCAAATATCCGATTTAAGCGTAAAGACCACAGCGTTACTCAGCACACCGAGCTCTATCATATAATGCATATCAACTTTAATTTATTTTTTTATTTTAGACTGTAACTCTTAAAATAAGCACATTTGCTTAAATTCAATATGACCTTTGACCTTTTAACTTTTGAACCTGGTGCACCAGGTGTAGATTGTTGTGATAATTTAAAAATACGACCCTCATGTCTGCACTTATCTTTTTTTACTTTAAGTGACCTTTGACCTGCTCGGAATAATTTCGATTTTTAGTTCGAGCACGTAGTTGTCTACCATGTCCTGATATTATACCTCGGTTGGATTAACGACTATCCAGCAAATGACGTTTTAAATAAACAGTTAATGGCTTCTGTTGATCTCAATTGACCTTTGATCTGCCCGCAAAACAATGGCAACCTTGCTCTCCTCAACGGCATTCACCATGACAAGTATGAACTCTGTCGCACCTGTACTTTTTGAGATATTGTGTTTACAAGCCAGTGTCACACACCCACGCACACACCCGCACATGTATACACACGCAAACCCAATCTCATAAATTCCTGGCGTCTCCGGTAAGGAATCAATAATTACAAGACTTTGGAAAGCCCACTGCAAGCATAGAGCAGCTCGTATGTGTGGGCCCCTTTACAATACAAAGAACCCTAATTATTTAATAAGATGATAAATGAAGTGAATATTATTAACAATGACTATAATAATATAGAGGTTATGTACATTATACATGTAAGCCTATATAAGATGTATGGTAAAATACTACAGATAGCATGTCAGGCAACTGCAAATATATGTTTCTAGCCAATATTTTGTACCAATAATAGCAGAATGTGGCTGGCTAATGCCCAACACACATAATAATGGTAATAGATATTTGGTAGGCTGTTGGCTCTAAGATATTTAACTATAAAAGTGCAAGTTAAGTAAGATCTTGAAGTTGAGCACACATTAATTGCCACACAAGCTAATATTTAATAGTACATAGGGGCCTAAAACAATAAAACTGAATAAAATAAATTTATATAAATATCTTTGTTGCCAAAATCATAGTTTTGAAAATATTTGGCAAATTGTTGCTACCAGATTGGAAATCACCAGACACATAAATATTCATTGACGTTAGTGCAGGGCTCGAAATAAGAATCAAAAGGGGCAAAGCCAAAATGACCAGATTATTAGGACAGTTGTAACCATGAAGGGGGCACCTCATAGCACAGAAAGTCAATGTAAAATTTGGCCTTTGGTGTACAATTATTTAGGAGGGCACCAAGGCCAAAGTAAAGGGCACGGAGGCCATGGCCTTCGGAGCATCCGGTTATTTTGAGCCCTGTTAGTGTGTCCATAGACATAACTTAAAACAATATAAATTAGTTATTTAAATGACAAATACTGCTAGACATAGATCAGAGAATTGTTTCATAATACACTGTACACTACAAATTGGTTACACTATCGTAGAAACAGGGCATGAGTACGCTACTATTATACAACTCCAGCACAACATGTCACACAAACACACAATATCATTTCCTGTTCATACTACATGTGTGACATTTTGTGAACTACATGATTGCTAATAATTTGTAATATATCCATTATGCCACTATCCTAAGATGATGTCATACCAGGCCAGGATATGATATATACAGCAGCGTTGTCAACCAGCTAGTGCTGTGGTCGAGCGGTTAAGGTCGGTGGTTCCAGAAGCTATGAAGCTCAGCAATAGAGAGAGAGATAATTGCTTAACGGCACATCGACAGCGAGGTTATATAAGTGTCAGATAGGTTAATTACATTAGTCACAATATTAACGATACAAACAAATAAAAGGAACAACCATCCGGGATAACTCCCCACTCTTTGCGAAAAGATGGCCATACTAGAATAACGAGACAGGTAGTCCTGCCCGGGACCGCCATTCAACGTCCTCATGCGATGGACGCCCCTCACCAGGTTTAGCCTATGAAACGACATAGTTACCGGGGTGTGGCCACTGCCTGCCCATAAAGACAGCTACTGGGAGCCAATGGTGATAGTTGGGCGATTGTGGGGTGCTGCATCGGTCATTTTGGTGGTCACTATGTCAACAACCGACGTAGATTAAGTGGACAACAACTGTCTCTGCCAATCAGCAACACTATATACTAATGAATATGCAAACTGAACGAACGCATGCGCACATGATCCACTTCTCAGTGAGTGACGTGGGTGGGAGATCCAGGGTTCGATTCACCGGTCGGGTTTAGTAGAGTTATCTGTAGAGTTATCTTTTCACGGTTTTATAATGTGAAAGTCTTTCTCAAATTAAAATTAAATTGTCTTCAACTTTATTAATTGGATGTCCACCCGAGGTGTAGTTGTAATATACAAGTCTGTAGACTTTTTCCATTTTCGGTGTTCTCCTTGCGTCTTGTAGTGATTAAATGGACCGCCAAGGTTGACTATATATTAGATTAGGGTGTGGCATTACAAAATTTCCACCATAGGCGGGGGAAATCCAGCACTTTTAAGTTATTTTTGGCCCTCCAAGCTTAATTATATATTACATTAGGGTGTGGCATTAAAGGATTTCCAACATACATGTAAGTGTATTTTTCGGTTATTTTTGGAACTTAATGGTGTCATACTAACACAAAGTGTTTTACAGAATCATCGGATTAAACCCCTTTTTAAGTCCTGGAAATTGCACTTTCGGTCAAAAATCCTCCATCCCAATCAAAAACTCTCTCAATTTTTTTAACAGGGCAGAAATTCCCACCCACTTTTCAATTCCTAATGATGATACTGATATACAGAGAAAGAAATCCCGCCATGCCACCACCATAATAATTACTGCTGTGAACAATTCTATAGCATGATGTACGATATTATGTTTCATCTGTTGGGATGTGGCGTATCGTGTAGTGCCGTGTCCACACTATTTTACAAGGTGTTAATGTAAATTACAGTTCACAGGGCTTTACAATGTATTCATGTGTATGCAGTGCGCGGAGGAGTTAGGTCTAGAAGTAGTGTCACTTGAAGGCACAATAGCTGATCGCACCTATACTTATTATGTTGACACAGCCTACATAGTGTCAACATGACGAGTACGGGAATATTGAGTGAACTGACAGAATCGGTGAAGCGAGGCAGCGGTACATATTTACAATGTGCAGCTGGCTATTGTCAGTCCAGCCAGGCTTTCTTATTGCATATATGTTCTTACTGCTCAAAATCACACTGGTTATCAAAGGATTATAAAGGTGCAATGAGACAGTAACAAGATTGTTCAACAATGGGATATGTTACCAACTAATGTCATTGTCAATTTGTTGGACTGGTTATCAAAGGATTATAAAGGTGCAATTATAGACTGTAATTTATTTATTTTTTATTTCAACATTTCATGTCAGGGTAACTTCTTTAGCCATTGGCTAATCTTCCATAAGGCCCTGTCACGCAACAAACGGACAATGGAAAACCGGAGTGCCCGGAGTAAAACCTCACGCATCCCATCTGCATGTTCGATAGGGGATCGAGCCCCGGTCGCAGTGGTGCAAGGACGTAGCGCTTACCACTACGCCACAGCCTACCCCAAGATTACAAGATTGTTCAACAATGGGATATGTTACCAACTAATGTCATTGTTAATTAGTTGGACTGGTTATCAAAGGATTATAAAGGTGCAAGACTGTAACAAGATCGTTGGATCATGGTCTATCGTACAATGTATAGCTGACTAACGTCATTGTCAATTCAGCTATAATGTCCTTGTAACATCAATGTCCTTACTGCTCAAAGGTGCGTGCAACACTGTAACAAGATTGCTGAACCATGATATATCTAACAATGTGCAGTTGGCTAAATGTCAGTCCAGCTAGGCTTTCTTGTTGCATCTACCTGACTTCTGCTCAATATCACCCTGGCCTGGTTATCAATGGATTATAAAGGTGCAATCAGTGTTCATTTTCCCCTGTATCGCATCGCGTAATGCGAGTTAAAACGATGTAATTGTGATCCATGTTCAATGTGCATCGCATTAATGTGCTATGCAAAAACATTACAAAACCTCTTCTAACCACGTTTTCCATGTTAGTACGATCTTATATACCAAGCTGGCGTCAACAATATATTTACTGTATGCAGAACCTTTTTATCGCAGACATAATATTTTGGCATTTATAAAATGCTACGCAAAAACTTTCTATTGCTATTAAAAAACATTTTACAGCTACGCAATTTTTTTAAAGGAAACTGAACGCTGGGTGCAATTAGACTGTAGCAACACTGTTGAACCATGGGCTCTCTTACAATGTATAGCTGGCTAATATCACTCAAACTGGGAGTTTGCACATTTATCAGCATGTAATTTTAAGGGTCGTCCCGTTGCCCGAGACTACCAGAATTCTGGAAGGACTACCAAAATTTGGACTACCAAATTTTCAGGAATATTTATTTGAGAAAGTAACTTTTAAAACTAAAAAAATGTATATTTCTGCATGGTTTCTTTCATGTATTGTAGTACTTGTGCATATTCTTGAGTGTTGCCAGTCTGACATGATTGTCTAGTTGTTAATTTTAATATTTCTGCTCACGAAGGTCAATCAAAAGTACCAAAGGACTACCCAATTTCAAATTTTGGTAGTCAAATCCCTTAAAATTATACACCGAGTCAAAGACTTGATTCTGACAAAAAAGGAATGACCATCCGAGATTGCACCCTACTCTTTACGAAAAATGACCAGACTAGGATAACGGCATATATATGTAGTCAGACGGCCGTGGAACAGAAAAAGATGAGAGACAACTTACGTCCTTTGTGTTAGCACTGATATAGTTAGCGGTCTCTGAATCGTCTGCACACTTGACGAGCCACTCTTTAATAGTCTTACAATCCGTAGGAGCGTGGTAGCAGCCACAACAGTTAAAACTGCAGATATTAGGAAGAAAAGAAAAGAGAAACGCTAAAGTTACAGCCAATAATGTGTGGTTATGCACAGTTATTTGTACGCACAGAGACACCACCCCACCACCGCCAATAGCAGCCTCATCCTAACAATGGCTCCTAGAAGTAAGTCTACACAAAACGATGGCGATGTGTTTCATCCACTCCATATTTATCTGGACAGTGCTGTCATCCATGATCCCACGCAGTGACAGGATGAGGCTGCCATTGTTCAATACTACCCTTGTTGTTGTTGGTTGTGTTTAATGGCTCATTTCTAACCTTCCGGTTTAGTAGCGCCGTCATCGGAATTTTTTCCTAGTCTAGGATCACTGGGTTGTTGATCATGCTCCAATCCCATACGCTGTCACATTCTCCTTCAACCCACAATGCATGAAACTGACCAATCTTAATTATCAATGATAATTCTGTAGTTTTGATGTACATTACTTGTCAACTCATATTATATCTAGATATATTTAATAATTTAATTTATTTAATATTTAATAAGGAGCGAATAAGATCCTTGGCCTACTGAGACGTAATTTAAGGAGTTGTGACCCCAAGACTAAAGACATTGCCTATAAAACCCTGGTGCGACCAAAACTCGACTTCTGCAGTTCTATTTGGGATCCTCACATCAATACTCGCACTGACCTTGTTGAAAAAGTCACAGAGCAGCCCGTTTCGTTAAGCAGAGCTACCAACAGGAGACAAGCGTTACTAAACTCCTTGAAGATCTCAAATGGGATAAACTTGAAAGCCCGACTCCATCCTCTTATCTAAGGAATCCACTGGAATCGCACCAACAAATGTTGATCATCCTAAGAAAACCAGTGGAGGCTCTTTCAATGAATCAGTATTGAATTACTCCCTGTGGATCTTATCTTAATATAGAAACATCATGATACATATGTTATGCACCATGACAGATCTGGTATTATGTCGGCCCTAGGTCATGTTGAGATATTGGTGTAAAAAGAAAGAGGGGACCAGTAGCTTTATTTTGATACCCAAATCAAGAAAATATTAATATTCTAAGTTTATTGAAGTTTTTTAACAGAGTAGTTTTTTAACAGAGTAGGCCATATTCTATTAAGACTTGTGATATATTTTGGAGGAAAATCCTCCATATCTCAAAAAATTGATGATGTCGACGTAATACCGGATATGCCGTGGTGCATCACATATGATAAAATGGTGATTAATTTAACATCATGGGCTTTTTGGTACTTCTTGGAAAGCAAAAAGTGGATAAAAATGGAGACAAAATTGGGGAAATCTTTGTGTACCAGAGAGATTAAAGTTTTAACCTAAAATATGAATTTCTTTGTTATATTTTCACCAGTACATTTTTTGTATAAAATATGATATCACAATAATAACAAGAAACATGCAAAGTGCATGATGATTTCTTGTCCTAATTTTGGGCTTTGCACGTACAAGATCCGATTTATTTTTTCAATTTGAACGCCTACTTTTGGAGTGATGGGTCGGTCACATTCAATATTCATACCTGTAAAACCGTCAGGAGGTCGTTCAACTTACCAGAATGATGTTTTGCAGTGATTGCACTGTACTCGTTTACTCTGTGGCTTCTCAGCCTGGACAACCACGGTACAATCGGGACCGGGGCAGAACCGTAAACGAGAGTGGCTCTGTCGCAGAAAATAATGTGAGAAATAACATGTTTAATACAACAAGAATTTAACTTGAAGAGGTTGATGAATTTAAAACTCGTTGCTGTTGAGAGATACTCAATTTTTATGTATAATACAGGTAAAATATGTTTTCATTTTATTTACAAATTTCAAGAGTTAACTTTTTAGCCATCGACTAATTTTCACAACGGCCCTGTTATGTAACAAATGTAAAAGGGGATATAGGGGAAAACCGGAGTGTCTTGAGTAAAACCTCTAGCTGTAGCCATGAATATCCAATTTGCATGTCCAACCGGCGATCGCACCCCGGCCGCAGTGATAAAGGAGTGTAATGCCATCTAGTACAGGAATGAACATCCGATTTGCATGTCCAACCGGGCATTGAACCCTGGCCGCAGTGATAAAGGAGTGTAACGCCCTCTAGTACAGGAATGAACATCCGATTTGCAAGTCCAACTAGGATCGAACCCCTGACACAGTGGTAAAAGAGTGTAACGCTTACCACTATGCCACAGCCTATTCCTTGTATATAATTTATAATCCATTCTGGTATCCACGGATTAAAGTGGTCCAGGTTTTGCTTCTGGTCCGGGCGCAGTGTGTGACTTAAATCAAATCACAGTCGGGCTAGTGTCCGTTTACTTTTAAAATCCTGTCAAACTAGTACAATACTGCCAATTTGTATCCTAGCACCATATCTGCACAGTCTTACTATTATATCAGCAAATTATACAGAATATGGTTCTTGCAATTTCATTTGCAATAGAACACTGGTTAGTGTAAAGCTAATTCATCTGTGTGACTGTGTCTAGCTTGTAATAGTATGCATAGTACGCACAGGCTAGGCTAATCACATAACGGTACAATAGCAGTAAGTACTGCATAACCTAATAATACATTCATGTTGGGGCTAGTAGAAACATATTTGGGGCTAGTAGAAACATATTTGGGGCTAGTAGAAACATATTTGGGGCTAGTAGAAATATATTTTGGGCTAGTAGAAATATATTTTGGGCTAGTAGAAACATATTTGGGGCTAGTAGAAACATCTTTGGGGCTAGTAGAAACATATTTGGGGCTAGTATAAACGTATTTGGGGCTAGTAGAAACGTATATGGGGCTAGTAGAAACATATTTGGGGCTAGTAGAAACATATTTGGGGCTAGTAGAAACATATTTGGGGCTTGTCAAATAAATGTGTGATACGTCGACACTGCTAGTGGCGAAGCAATGGATATTTTTAACGTTGGCTCCGGGCCTAGTAGTGCAAAACTTTCAGATACCATATTCCAAAGGTTCAACAGTTTTCTAATTTTAAAACGGAATGAGACAAGGCCATAATAATTTGTCACCAATATTACAATCAACACCATTCTTTAAGGGATAAACTGCAGTTGGGCGCTATTGTTGGTCAATAAACCGTGGAGACTTTAAATTGATCAAATAACAAGAGAGACGGAACTGATGAGTCCCGTTATTTGACCAAATTTAAGGTCAAAACGGTTTATGATCAACAATGGTCAAAAACTGTAGTTTATTAATTTTCTACAACATAATTTTTAGTAAAAATTGACAGTTTAAGAGGATCTTGCATGATTTTGATTCAATAGTTACATTTCCTGGACCATAGCATGCGATGCACCAATGATAGTACCGCATTGATGAAAGGTTGCAGTGTTAACAATGCGGACGATTCCCAATACTAGAACGAATAACTGAAAATAGCATACGCAAACTGCTGCGCCCATACTGAGCTACACCACACCACGCCACACATGCATACTATATAAAAGAGACGTGATCCATCATTGCTGGCGGGTGTTGCAGAACAATGGATCGCTTGTAACGTAACATTAGCCAATTACAAGACAGTATTTGTAATAATGGATAACATTAGCCAATTAGGAGACAGTATTTGTAATAATGGATAGTTGGTGGTTGTAGAATCACTGTTATATATATAGTCTGTCTACACCTACACAGTACTCACTTTAACATAATCCCTGAAGACAAATCTCTCGTACTTTTGCCTCAACGGGTCCGACAGCATAAATGAAAGCACAAATTCATAGGTGGCACTGACGTGGCATTTGCTGGCCATACACTGCATGTCTGTGATAAATAAAACGATATAAAAACATTTTACTGACATTTCGTAGGTGCGGTATATAAGAGGATAGCATTTCCGATGATATATATTTTATTTATAGTTTATAGGAATCTCCACGTTGCATCATTTCATTGAATTTAGAAGAAATGTAATATTCTTACACCCATTGTATCAGCATAACCATTGGTGATTGGCTGATTAACAGACGATGATTGGCAGTTTGCCATAATATTTACATAATTCAAATGCATGCAGAACCTCTGTATTACATAATGAATATTCAGGCAACCACATTTGAGGAGCGCCAGCGCGATCGCGCCACTTAAACGCTCCTGGCAGGTACAAAGAAGCGCCCCCCCCATTTTTTTTTTTTTAGTTTTTAGATTTCATGTTTTTACCTTATTTTCTGATAGGAGGGCGTCTATTCAAGTTTTAACATGTTTTTACCTTAGAACATTTCCTTCCCCATTATCATATACATTATTAACCAACTATAAAACGACAACTATAATATCCAGGAGAGCATACGCTCTCCTCAAACTCTCCAGGAGAGCATTGGCATGCTCTCCCGGCATTTATCATACGTGGAGGCCTGAATATTTATGTTAATATTTAGGCAACATTTCATTGATTGAGTTTAACTGTGGATTGAGATACAATTAATCTAAAGTTGAATAATTCCATTTCAGATAGCTATTGCCTAGAGAAACCACAGCTTGCTCTTGGGTGAAAAAGCGCAACAACTAAATATGCACGTAGTTAAATCCTACGCAAAGCTCGGTCAGTCCTGAATTTAATTTCACTAAGTGGATTTAAAATAATAATCTTATATCAAATATTTGGTTTGGATAACAAACTATATGATTTATAATACATTATATGACACCACCGTGGTGATACCTAGAGTGTTAACCTTTTTGCTACCAGTCACATAAATGCTAACCCAAAATGCTAACCCGTAACTAAAATTTTAAACACCTTCCAAATATCATAATTTCATGATTGTGGCAGGCCTCCACGTTTGAGGAGAGCTGGCGCTCCTTAAATGCACCGAGGAGCGCCCTCTATTGTGCTCGTTTTCTTAGGTTTTTTTTTATGTTTGTACCTTATTTTGTGACAGGAGGGTTATATTCGACATAGTCCTAACATATTTTTACTTTAGAACATTTCCTTCAACATTATTTTATACATTATTAACCAACAAAATATCCAGGAGAGCATATGCTCTCCTGAAACTCTCCAGGAGAGCATTGGTATGCTCTCCTGGTATTTTTCATACGTGGAGGCCTGCTGTGGTATCAAAACAAAGCTAATGAACCCCCCTTAAATATCTTATTAAAATCAAAATATTATCGGTGGCCGACATAATTAACTGAATTGCCATGGTATGTCACATGTTGTCAAGTCATAAATAATTTATATCTGTAAGTCGCCGACTGGAAAAGAGGGTTGCGCAAGTCGCCAATGGGCGTCCATGGTAGCGAAAGGGTTAAATCCTTGTTACTCCCGGTTTGGAAAGGAGATAGTGGTAGTAAGACAAATTGGAAAAATACCTATTTCAATTTCAGACATTCATGTACAAGAATCCCAGGAGAGCAATAAATGGAGCTTCTGGGAGATTTAAGGAGAGCAATTATTTCACACACTTTTTCTTGTTTTTAATACAATAGGTTAAAATGTAACTATAGTATATATCATTAATATCACATTGCGATTTAAGACCAATATTAGCATCTAGTACCATGCGTTTTAACCCCAGGAAAAACAAAGTAAACAACAAAAATTAGGAGAGGACAAAACTGCTCTCCTGAGCACTTTTAAGGAGCGCCATGGAGAGTGATCATGCCGGCACTCCTTATAATAATAGTATATTGAATACCACAGTCACTGTCTTTCCTATCAAGTAAATTGTCCTGAAAATAAATTATCCTTAATAAAACCATGCTCTGAAAATGAATATCACCCAAAGGAGGGTGGTTAATAGAGATTGTATTTTATTTCAACATTTCATTGTCAGGGTAATTTTGTTAGCCATTGGCTAATCTTCCCAAAAGGCCCTGTACTGTGACGCAACAAACGGACAAGGGGGTAGACAAGGGGGTAAGAGGAGGAAACTGAGTGCCGACAGTGCTGTGGCCGAGTGGATAAGGTTGGTTGTTGTTGGTTGTGTTTAACGGCTCATTTCTAACCTTCCGGTTTAATAGTGCCGTCCTCAGATTTTTTTCCTAGTCGAGGATCACTGGATTGTTGACCATGCTCCAATCCCATACGCTGAACATCATGCAAGTAGGCAACATGTACCATTTATAAAGTCATAGGGAAGGCCCAACCTCCAGTAGTCTCGAACCCTCGTGGGCACGAAACCACTATCTGGTCTCCCGGCTTGCAGGCGGATGCTCTACCCATTGCGCCACGCTAGCCGTAATATTGGTGTGATGAGACTTGAACTCACAACACTGGTACCTCAAGACCATGCGTTCGTGCCTAAATATTAAGATATACAATTAGAGCATCTATGATATTGAAGTTCAATCAAAAACTATAAATTTCCAGCACGTTTTGAGTTTCTATTGTCCAAATACTTTTGCAGTTGACTAAAGTTTACAATCTATAGATCACAGTAAAGGTGGGAAACTTATGCAACTGAATCGTCCAAACAAACAACTCTACCGTCCACACATCGTCTTTAACTGATCAGAAAAATGTGCAATTCTGATCATTCAATGTAAATATCTGAACCGTATGTATTATACACATAATACAAACAGTGTTTCCGGTTTGCATTGCAGACAAAATGGTTGGGTCATGAAACACGTCCACACTACATGCAGTCCACATATGCCACTCAAGGCCAGTTACATATCAAACCGAGAGTTGAGCCGATTAAAAAGTAAATCTGCCACGATTGGTACGGCAAAAAACGTCATATACAACTAATCTGTGGATATGTCCAATGAATGATTGAATAGGTTTCCTGGTCCTTTTCAACGCAGTGGTTATATGAGCCACCCAAAGCCTTTGATATACCAGTTAGAGCCA